>JAAMPI010001229.1:0-17374 GCA_013054445.1 Cudoniella acicularis
ATGACACCCATAGACGCAGACCAGTTTGAAGAATTGAAAATTGGAAGGGGGGCTTGATTCGCCAAGGAAACATCGAGGTAATTTGAGTCGGAGAATCCACTCGATGGCCCTATCCCACCCGCATCGAGAGTCATGCATGGGGCTTGAAGTGATATATCATTGTGGCCAGAGCCGCTCATAAACATGCCCGAGTCTATGCCGAGAAAGAAGGAATTAGAAGCCGCTGAGAGTGGTAATAAACTATTGGTGTTGACTTCATCATCTGGGACGAAGTCGTGCGTCACGTAACTCGGATTAAAAAGTGGAGAAAAGTTCGGGAGCAAAATACTTCGACTGAGGTGTTCGTGATTGCTCTCTGCTTGCGTTTCTGATGCAGCAACATTGCGAGTGATGTTTTCATTGGTCTCTGGCAATGTACTTTGAGAATGGCGAGGCCTCAGTGGATGGAGCTTCCCTTGCAAATCACGATGGTGGCTTTCCCGATTCTGACGATCTTCTTTTTGTCTGCGACCTGTAACATTGCGTCAATCACTGTGATACGGCTAGCAACTAAACCAATCTTCTCTCCCGAATAGCGAAGTGGAAACCAACTCACGATAAAGTTGTTGAGCAATGCGATTCTGTTCCTTCCGAGCGTTCGTGATGATCCGCTTTCGACGTTTTGGGTCCGCTATGACGTCTCTTCTATCGGGAGAATTCATCGTCAAATTCATCGCAACACGTCCTTAATCCAAAACCCGACGTTCTCAGAATTATACATCGATTTTGTAAGGGTAAGCCATATACTCGGAGTTTTAAATTGATGTGCTTAAATCAGCAGATTGAGTTGGGAGGCAAATGTCGTAAGGACTGACGTTGACTAGCGCATATGGCTTACGCTTCAGTAGCCAATAGGATGGCGCAGAGTTAAAAGGGGCGACTACCCCTGACATCCCGGAGCCATAAGCCACTTGAAAACCAACGATCACGCAACGGGATCGGCAAGACTTCACGAAGACATTTCTCAGATTCATCCGACTTCGCAAAAGGTGCTTCGCGATGGAGGCTTAACGCCGAATCTCCGAGTCTCCAGCCAGGACTGCTTGAGAGTCGAGAAGTTATAAAGTGTTCGATCTTCCGTTAGAAATTCTCTCCTCACTGCATTCTCCAATTGAAGCTTATATACACTTGCAATTCTTGACACATTCTCACTCACGTTACTTTCACCTGTTTCCGCAATTTCGCAATGGCCTCATCAAAAAAGATCATTGTCGTCGTCGGCGCGACAGGAAATCAAGGCTCCTCAGTTGCCCACACATTCCTCAACCTTCCCGCCTGGCACGTTCGCTGCATCACTCGCAATCCAACTTCACCCGCCTCCCTCGCTTTAACCGCCCTTGGCGCTGAAGTAATTCAAGCAGACCTCTCAGACTTCCCCGCACTGTGCAAAGCATTCTCCGATGCCACCGCCATTTTCGTCAATACCGATTTCTGGGAATCCTACGTCTCGTCCAAAAAGACAGTCGCCACCACGCAGGAGAACGCAGATCTCAAAATCAGCGAGACGGCTTTCGAGAAAGAGGTTTTGTATGGGAAGAATGCAGCTCGTGCCGCTGCAGGGATACCTTCTCTAGAGCGATTCGTCTACTCTGCTCTTCCTCCAATGAAGAAGCATTCGAAGGGAAAATACGACAGTACCTCGCATTATGAATCCAAAGCCAGCATTGTCGAGTACATCACAAATGAACAACCTGAATTAGCGAAGAAAGCATCTTTTATTTACCTTGGAGCTTATAGCACCAACGCAATGCTTAGCCCGAAACTCGACCCCGTCAGCGAAAGGTACAAATTCGTTCTTCCTCTGGCAAAAGATGTGAAAATGCCTATTGTCGATCCCAAGAATTCCACGGGGCCTTTTGTACAAGCGCTGGTTGAGGGTGAGGATGCGGGGAAGAGTTTATTGGCTTATGATAGCTACCTGACAATAGGGGAGCTTGTGGCTCTTTGGTCGAAAGCAAGTGGGAAGGAAGCGGATTATGTGGAAGTGAGTGTGGAGATTATGCATCAACAATTTGGTATCCCGAAAGAGTTGCTGGATGCACCCGGTTTCATTAGTGATTTCGGGTATATGGGTGGAGTTGATGGGTTCATTGAGCCGTTTCAGTTGAAGAAGCAAGTGAAGACTAAGTCGTTTGAGGACTGGATGATGCAGAGGGATTGGGAGAAAGTGTTGGATGCCATGAACTCAGCTGGAAAGCCTGCGTTCAAAAGCATGGAGGAGTGATCCCATATAGGTGCTTGAATTTTCGATTCCCAGGAGTTTTGTTTAGAAATTGAAAGGAACGTTGTCTTCATCCTCTTTTGGTTTTCACTGACCTTTATTGCGTGGTGATAAAATCGCTGAGCCTTTTCCGAGATTTGCGAACATTTCCCCTGAAACAAAGAAGCTGAAGACACTATTCCTAAGTCTAGCCAGTGGTCATTGCCATCGCCGTTTGCAAGCTCAGAGACCCCCTCTTAACCCAGATGCACCTTTCTCACGCGACCAATCCTGTCAACAAAACAGTGGCGGCCATAACACTTCAAAAGAACAGCAGAACTACAAAACATAATTATATGAAATTAAGATTTTGTAGAAATAGAATAAGCTTGAAGGTATTCTAATAATTTAAACGTCAATATTTAGTGTTAAAAGTATACGAAATCTAAAGTGTCGCGAGGGCGACTTCGCCAAATTACTCCTAATTGTGATTGACCTCGCTTGTTGTGTTGTGCGCGAAAACCACAATATCAAACGCAGCAAAATAATAGCTTTAATATCTCAGGTGCCTTGAATAGTTTAAAATCTGAAAGAGGAAAGAGGTATCCTGTTTGCTGTTTATTCACTGCTAACCAAAATGCAAATTGGCGCTTGCAGCAGGACGGGAGTCGTAATTCTCAATGCAAATTCAATCTAGGAAGGAAGGAGCTACCTTGACTTGAGCTGAGCTTCATTCTTTCGATCTCTTTTCTTAATCAGGAACCAAGTGCCGGCCATCCTGCACATCACTTCAGCATCCAAGGATAGATCGAAACTTCCTCCCTCCTTTCCGATCTATCGGATGCTGAAACTCACGCGGGACTAGAATTCGATCTGTACATTCGATCTATCCTCAAAGATGAGAATTTCTTCAATAGAACCTCTAGCAAGCCGTCCTCAGCTTTGCCATGCGCGTCCAAGACAGGAATAGCTGATGTCACGCAAATGGGTGGGTGGGTACTCACTTATATAAACTCCCTCCATTCAACGCCTTATCGATCCTCCTCCTCTTCTCCACAACAATCACTAAAATCAATGTGCCTCCAAGCGCGATAGCAATACCTCTTTGCTTTACTCCGACGTAATCATCACAGGTCCACAACACCATCACCAAGCAAGTGAAAACGACAACAACCACTTCGAAATGCCGTTGTCTTCACCCCTCCGCACCTACTCCCGGAGAGGCAAGATGTTGGGTCCAACTTCATCATCGGTATCAAGCTCACCTTCTCGGAGCTCTCCTCGAAAACCCGTGTCACAGAACCCGATCTTCTCGTGAGTCTTGTTTCCGATCTCTCTGAACTTCAAAGACTGAGGAGTGGACAAACAGGCACCCTGAACAGCTCGTCACCTTTCTCATTGGCAAGGGAGAAAATGCTAAACCTTTCCCACTTCACAAAGACTTCGTCTGCGTCCATTCACCCGTTTTTAATCGTGCATTTAATGGCCGCTGGGTAGAAGCAACGACACACACTTACAAGCTCGAAGAGACTACCTTGGAGACATTCCATCTCTACGCTTTGTGGCTCTATACCAAGACCCTTGATGGCCATGGAGCCCTCGTGGAGACAGACTCAGCAGAACTCGAAGAGCTGGAAGATCTCCCAGAAGATGTTGCAACACAATTCCGAGAGAACCAACTGAGACTTATCGAGTTGTGGTGCTTTGCCGATAAATATGCCATGCCAAAACTTCAAAACGTGGCTATGACGCACTTTGCACGAATCCTTAATGCAGATCCGCTCATGAGAGAAGAAGTCATTGAATACGTTTACAGCACTACTGCACCAGGATCGCAAATGCAAAAATACGTCATGGAAGCCGCAACCATCTCTGCCACCAAATTTGCCAAGGAAGGAGATGCTGAGATGATCGGAGGTGTCACAGCTCTTGTGAAATCCTTTCCGGTTGACCTGATTCCACAATTCGTGGCCGCGTTGGCAATTAAAATCACCCGAGCTCAAGGCCCCGTCAAAATCCGAGAATATTTCGTTGAGGAGTGAAGGAACACAACTAAGCGCGGCATACAAGTACGTCATCGCAGTCAATACAGCCCAATACATCTGTTCTGCCATGCTGACTTGCACACAGAGAAACATCAACGATGAAAAAGAACGGATTTGCACACTTGTGAGATTAAATTAAGGGTTTTTCTAGCCTGGCATGAAAACTGTTCTCGGCGTTCGTTCTGTAGTTTAGTTTGAAGCATCCAGCAGGAAGCGTATTCATTATTGTATCTGGAAAGATTGTGGCGTGAAAAAATGAGCTTGATGCCCTGGTGGTATTAAGACTCTGGTATGCCTCGAAAACTTTCAAAAGAGATAGGCTTTCGGCGTTTGAACTTGAAAAGGAATGTTGAAGGCATAGTAAGGTTTCGCTCTCATACCCCGGTGGTATGAAGACACTGGGTATGATTTGAAAACTTTCAAATGGGATAGGTATTCGGCGAATCGGCGTTTGTGTTTACAAAGAAGTGTGGAAGGCAGGGTTATGAACTTGTGATGGATTCACTGCCTGTCAGTTTCACTTGGAACTTTGTACTTGGGAAGAGGTTGAACAATCTCCAATCAAGCAATGAAATGAAACCAAAAGAGCGATTGCAAAATGAGATGTAACTTTTGAGAAACATGTAACTGGCAAGCTCCACTAGAGGCATACTTGCTTTATCTCGCTTCAAAGTAAAGGAAAAGAAAGAGAGGGAGCAACTCGACCGAGTCTTCGCTTCGCTTAAGTCACACCCCGAAGGCATTTAAGCCTCGAGCAAGGCCAAACCAAACCAAGCAGACTAGCGCAAATATTCACTTCACTCCCCAACGCCACCCACTCACCCAACCCACACCATTTCCTATATCAACCTTTTCCTTTCTAGATCTCACAGCCCCTTCGGCCATCGCACTCTCAACCACTAGCATGGACTCCACGCCCATGGCCAGCCGGGGCAGAAAACCGTACGCAACGCAACCCCCCCCAACCCCAAAAAGACACGACACCAGATCTATTTGCTGACAACTAATTGTTTTCCTAGCAACGAGTCACCAGCCGCCACCGCCAACAAGCCGTCGCTATCAGGACAGAAAGGCGCGATGAGCGTGGGTAACGCGCCAGCTCAAGGCGAACTCGTCGAGGCATCATCCTCGCCTTCAAAGAAGAAGTCACCACCAAGTTTCCAGTTGGTCACCTCTACCATTCCATGCTGTTAGCTCTGCAAAAAGACCTCTAACGCATCTGTTTACAGAAATATCAAATACCCAAACGAGGTAGTGACCTTCCGAATCATCGACACTAAAAATAAATATCTAGTGCACAAAGAATTCGCCATCTACCACTCGTCCGTCCTAGCCAAGGCATTCGAAGAAAAGAACGAGTACACCTTTGGGGTCTTTTCAGATGACGCTGTACGACCACTGATCCAATGGCTCTACACGCAAAGCATCGACGGCTACCTCTCACACGAAGACTCGCTCAAAATTCCCGCTAACCCCGCTTCTTCAGAAATCGGTAGAGAAGTGATGTTCCAAGTCCACAAGGAGCAGTGCGCTGTGGCTGAACTGTGGGCTCTGGCAAGATGGCTCTGCATGCCTGACCTGCAAAATCTTGCTGTTGATCAACTCCGACGCTTGGCTAGAAAATATCGCACTTTGCCGACCAGCCCCGAGTTTGGAAATAGGATTGGTGCCACGGGAGTACCTCTTCGCAAGGCAGTTGTCCATACTTGGGCTTGGTTGTTTTCTATTGGAGGTGATCAAGCGCGCAGAGACTGCTCAGATCTGATTTCGACTTGGCCTTATTCTCTATTGACTGATATCGTCATGACGATTGCTAAAAAGGCTGCAGATAAGGAGTACAGGATTCAAAACGAAGTTAATGACAAGCTGTATCATGTTGATGAAAATGGTATCTTCTATGTCAAGTAAGTAGGCTCTAACCAAAGTCAATTTTGTCTCCAAATGCTTATGCCCTTTAAACAGAGCGGCAGAATCCGACAACAACTCTCAGGTCCCAAAGAAGAGAAAGGCTGAAGAGAGCAATTGAGAAGAAAAAGCATATGACACTGGTCGTACTGTAAAGTTTGCGAGCGATGGACATATACCTAAGTGACAGGAGCTATAACGTATTTCTGCGCAGCAACGATGTTGGCATAAACGATGCCGGCTTCTTGACCATATCAGTTTCGCTTCGTTGCACGTTACGCATTTCGATCCGAATAGTACGCAGTTGGCACAGCAATCTTCCCTGCTCCTTAAGCCTTCATTTTAGGCACATTAAAAAAAAACAGAAATAAACTCTTCTCAAAAACTCAAAGCCCATAACTCTCTTCTGACCAAGTGACAATCAATGGAAACACAAAACACGCCCATCAAAGCAATTGAAGCCCCGACTTTAGACACCTCCTCGCCAACAGGATACGTCACAGCTATCTAGACTTTCAGCGTTCTTAGAACTACACTGACCGAGGCCTCGCTTATGTCATACTTAGTCTTGTCTTTGGATAGCATTTGAGGAAGGCGCGTTCGTGGGCAACTTCCAAGTCAACAAACCAAACTGGCTAGCGCGGAACTTCACTTCGTGACCCCCAACTTCGCTTGCTCTTTCGATTCCCCTCAATTTTGGTTTTCACATAACTCCCTCCGTCGTCACACGCAACCAACGACACGAATTCCACGCTGCTACAAACGTGGCCAAGACGGCACCACAAACAACAAATCCCCCCTTCAGTAAAGACCCGAAAACCCTTGTGCACAGCCTTCTCAGCATGAGGATTAGTTCCTCGCCACCACGGGGAGGTGAAGCGATGAATGACACCTCAGCTTCAAGTGGAGGAGAGGCATCTTCATCTTTGGCAGAGACACCTCCGAACTTTCGGTGAGTTGCATTGTACGCCGAAAGTCTGCCAGAATTGGATAAGAAGCTTATTTCCCGCGCAATTACAGGCTTCCACATCAGCTGGTGACCCTCAAACATCCCACCACTGAAGCGTCATTCATGGTCCACAAGGAGTTCGCCTGTTACTACTCGCCGGTTCTCAAAGAGGCATTTCAGCAAGGGGAGGTGTACGAAATCTCCGTCACTTGGCACTTTGAACCAATACAGCTATTGGTTCAGTGGCTCTACAACCAGAGATTTGATAAGCAAACCTTGCACGAAGAATCACTCAACGCTCTTGATGAACCCCCAGATATGGAAGTAACTTCTCTAGTTCACGAAGAACAGTTCTTGATGGGCCAGCTCTGGACACTAGCGAAGCATCTACAGATTCCAGGCCTGCAAAATGATGCAATTGATCAAATTCGGCGGTTAGCCAGAAAGTATCGAACCTTGTCAATGGATGACGAGTTTTTCGGGATTCTCTTCGATCATGCAACACCAGGAACGGCTCTCCACGAAGCAGTTATTGATCTTTATTCTTGGTTGCTGACGGTTGAAAAGGGGGCATACCGCGAGAAAATTGCCAGAGGGATTTCAAGAACTCCCCGTACGATAGTTTCTGGTGTATTGACTGCGCTTCCAGAGTACGGATCGAAAGGGCCGGACTACAATTTGAATTACGCCTTGTATCATGTTGACGACAAAGGCAACTTTCCAGCCAAGTAAGAAGACTCCCATGAAACCTGTATTATCTCCAAATGCTTATAATCTTCCAGTAGAGAACCCGAACCCGAACCAAGATCTCATGTCACGAAGAAGAGGAGGGTTCACAAAAGCATTGGAGAACAAAGTGGCACATGATATTGGCCGGACAATGCGTCGGCGACTAGTGTACACTTATGAAACAGGAGGCATAATATACCTGCGCACTTGTAGCTTCATCGCTCGACCGCTTGGTAACTTCGTCAGTATCTGAAGGACACATGGCGACAAATCGGACCCATTTGCATTGCATCATAAGATAGGCAATGATACAGTAATCATACCTGACTCTGAGAGGCTTGGTACTAGACATAATAAAGGCAAAAATAAGCTGATCACAAAAGCATAATACTCGCAACTCTCCTCTGTAAAACGTGATAACTAAGCAAGTGTCCTCTGCACCGTCTGAAAATCCATAAAAGCACAAAACACCCCCATCAAAGCAATTGAAGCCAAATTTAAACACCTCTTTACCAAAGGCTCCGGTACACCCACTCATATTTCCAGTGTCCCCAGAGCTGTCTGACCGATCCCTCGCTTATGCAAAAACTGCATGCATAGTCTTCGAGGAAGGCGCACTCAATTTCGAAATGCACACGTGATCATGAATTTCGCTCGATGCCGCAACTTTCTCCACGATCTACAATCCACTTCACATACCAAACAACTAATTCAGCGCCTACAATTTCCTGAGGTAAGAGGCCAACTCCTCGACCATCTCAGATGCAAACCCTGGCTACTTGCTGACAATCTCACTAGCAGCAAGATGTCATCTGCATCGGGACAAGCTGAAGCAGCGAGCAACGCGCCAGCTTCAGGCGAAGGTGGGGGAGATGGATCTTTGCCTTCAACTTCAGCAAAAAATAAAGCACCTACAGTCGAGTGAGCTGCAATGCCAACTGTCTTCGCTGGAAGCATTGTTAACTTGATGATAGCAAGCCATTCGAGCTCGTGACGCTCAGAACATCGAAGAATGAGTACGATGAATCCTTCGGAGTCCACCGAGAGTCTGCCTGCCACTACTCACGCGTCCTCGAAACCTTTTTAAAAAAGCAAGCAGCAGGCAATCGGGAGTTAACATATATCATGCGCTATTCTGGGGCCGGAAAACGCGAATTGGGATCTCTTCTCCAGTGGCTTTATACCCAGCAAATTGACCGCCATTTGTCATACGTAGACACACCCGACGTGCCTTATAGTCAACTACCACAGAGAACTATACTAGGGATGGAATCAGATTCCTTATTACTCGCTGATTTGTGGTATATGGCAGACGAGCTCAAGATTCCTTCCCTTCAGAAGCTCACAATTGGCCATCTTTGGCGAATGGCTAAAAAGTACCGCTTCGTGTCGTCTCATAAGGGTTTTATGGACAAGCTCACCAACTCAGGAAAATGGACTGTTCCTCACCCTCTTTCCAAAGCAGTCTCCGAGATTCACGCTTGGCTACTAGTCACTGCAGAGGGCATCCATCGCAAATACAGGTCTGATACGATCACAACACTCCCTGTCATGATTTCGACCGAAGTGCTGCTCGCCCTTGCTGCACTCGCTTCAGAAACGAAAAGCAATGATAATGCCGTGGCGGCCCTCGTGGAGGAATCACGTACAATTTCAAGTGCTGCGAAGAAAAGGAAGGCGTGAACAAGGAGCGGAGCAATAGTAACTATCATTTGACAAGGCATGAGCTCTCTCTAGAATTGGGAGCATCTGTTTTGAGAGACAAGAAATCCCGATGTTGGTCCGATACCTTTGAGGAACGATCTTAGGCAACGATAGGGACCAAATCGAATCAAATCATACAAATAAACCAACGCCTGCAACTCCACTATGTACCATGTAATAACTAATACAATCACAGCCTGCTCAGAATTAATTCGGTCAAGCCCCATCAATACATAACTGAATTCGAACAAGGATTTTAGCAAATAACAATAAGTAACGAAGCACGTAAGAAACGACGAATAATCCAAAAAGCAAGTTAGCAAGCAAATGTAACAAAACACAGTAAACATTTATAAAGTCATAGCACTTGCTGAAGCACTGAGTAGGTAGGTTGGAACTTGGAGAATGATCACAATCACCATCACAAACATGATACCATCCGTAAAAAGACATCAAGCTTGGGTAATGTGTTTTTTATTTCTCTCTAAGAGAGCAGCAAGAAGGAAACAGAAATTAACGAAACGGGGAAAGTTAGATTTACAGTCCAGGTCAGGTCCAGTATCAAGTTGCAAATCCAGGATCCAGGTGTGCTTGCTTGCTTTCAGATGAGTAGTGAGAGCGTCTCGTTCCGCGTAGGGGAGGGAAGAGGGAAGAGGAGCAGGGGAGGGGGGTTGGGTAACGGGTTTGAATACGTACCTCAGTACTTCAATTGTTGAAGAAGAGGTGGTGGTGAAGATGAGGAGCGATATTTGAAGCCTGTGGAGTGGGTTGTGTTTGGTGGTCATACGTACCTGTTTTTTTTTTTCTAGAAGGGGAGGGAAGGGAAGAGGAGAGGGGGCAGCACTAGGGAGTGGAGGGAGGTATGTGTGGAGTGAGGTACGTACCTCACAGGAACCAAACGGAAAACAGAACTCAATCCCCCAAAAGCATCATTAAGAAAGGTGGAAAAGAAAGAGAAGAGACAGACATGAGTGGCGAGAAGACATGAAGACGAAGAGAGTAGATGCCTAAAGACTCCGAACCCATTCAGTCCTCAAACAAAATAAAACCCTTCATGCAAAGTCCACCGTCGAATGAATCATGCAAGTCATGCCAGACATGCGAAAGTGTAACAATCTCATAACCCCCCGCGCCTGAAAATGGCATATTTGCCCACATGTCCCTCCAGAAGAAAGAAAAGCTAACTCTACGGCGGCAATCTGCCAGCCTAGCCTATCTACCTATGCTTCATGTATACCTATCTACAACATCTCTTCGTCTTCGCCATTATGCCCACAGGTTGCCACTGTGCTGTGCTGAAAATGCTGAAATGCGCCGTACTGGTTCTCCATCGCAATCTGTTGTTGTTGTTGAACAAGTTGCTCCCAGTCGCCACCAACATTGGGAAACTTGTGAATATCTTCCACAGTCTTGTAGACCGGGTCCGTGGAATGACTGTATGCGTGTCCGCCGACTGCTGTTCCGAAATGAGAGTAAACATCTTTCGATTGTCGTGCCGATTGTTCATATTCGCGCTGTGCCAGTGCTTCATATCCCGAGGTCATATATGGTTCAGCCGTTTGCGTATTACCTGACCATCGTCCATCGCCGCCTTGAATAGGTGTTAAAGGTTGGTTGATACTCGCGTCGCTCATCGTGTCGCTATCCATGCTCTGGTCTCCACCCGTGCGAGACATTCTCTCCTCCATCATCTGCCGCTCATATCGAAGCTTTGCCATGGCTTCCTCCTGTTGAAGAGAGGTAGAGGGCCAGTTACCAATATCTTGTGCTAAAGCATGTCCGCCATAGTCGGGTGGGCAGATTCGCCAGAGTTCGACAAGTCGCATTTGTTGTTGGGCATCTGCTGTCTTGAAGAGATCAAGCTGGGATGGGAAGAGGGATGCAACATCTACACCGTGCCTAGAAAGAATTATCTCTGTAGTGAGTTGATCTGTCTGGGGGGGTTCGGAAGCGGGTCTTGTTGGCTGTTGGGTGACAACGTGGGCGGAATGGTGGTAATGTTGGGAGATGGAGTATGTGATGGGTTCTGTGGTTGGTGTAGGCTCCTCTTTCGGAGCAACGTAATTGTTGTGGAGATTGAGGTTGCGAGAGAAGAGAGCTGCTAGCTCGTCATGTGTTGCCATGTTGGGCAAATCCGAAGCAGTTTGCAAAAAGCTGTGCTGTCCATATTAGCTTGCCAAACGTGTCGAGGGAATGCAGCATACCTTGCTGCGAAGTACTTGGAGATGATCAAGTGTAGCTTTGCAAAGAGCCAGCTTGCCTGCTGTTTGAAGTAGAAGCCAGGAAAGGGAATGTGAATGTCTGAGAGGAAGGAGAGGCTTGAGTCAGACTATGCAAATGCGCAGACAATACTCGAGAGAGCGGAGCAGACTTTGAGGACAAGAGCAGTGCAAATGGGTTGCTTGTTTGCTTTATATTCTTCACTATGCTATGAGTATGTACTTGAGGTAGGTAGGTACTTGTAAAGCGAGAAACGAAACCGGAGGTCCTGGGGGTCCGTGGAGGCGGAGGTGAATTCCTTGTTGTGGGTTGGGCCTGGTCGGGTCCTTGGAGGGAGTGAGGAGTGAAGGAACCAAAGAAGAAAACTAGAAGCTGGCTAGAAGCTCAGTAAGGTTATTGTTGTCGTGATTCGGCCACAGCTGGTTGCTGAAGTCGCGGTGATTCATGGGTTGGAAGAGAGGAGACAAAGAGGAGGGAGAAAGAGGTTAAATATGGGCGGTGACAAGGACGAGGTTCGACCCCTCACCCGATATGCAGGAAGTGGGTTTGAAACACATTTAGCTAGTTAGCGTTGCACCAATGAATTTCGCAACACCAATGAACCCACGACACGAAGGGACTTCTGACCCGTTTAGGCCATTAGTACAGGCATTTTTATGGCTCAAGACTCACCGTCTCTTTGAGCACACTTTGCAAAGCAAATAAAAGCACTCTTTGCGCACGAGACTTGTCCTTTGCTGCCAATAATATCGTGAACGGCGGCTTGGTACAAAATTGTCTGCATGACCCTGGCAGGTGCAAGGGCAGCAAGGCACAGTCTTGGCATCTGCCCTCCTTCGGGCGAGAATCATGTGATAGCTATATTAGTCATCCATAATGTGAGGAGAGTTGATGCCTTTAAGCCTCAGTCCTAAATCAAGCTTTCACGCTAAAATCAAACGCGCGCTTCATCGTGCCTGGAGCTCTGAAAGTGTACGGTGCAACAGAGCTTCAACAATCCTCCCATACGCAAATACAATCTCCATCTTCGAAGCTCCCACAATTCCCATCAAAATTCAAGCATCATGGTAAGCTTCAAAACTCCATTAGTCGCAGTCAAAACTCCCACAAAACTCTGAAGCTGACCTCCTAAAGACGTCGATAGGTACGGGTTACGATCTCACGAATTCAGTCTTCTCGCCCGATGGCAGAAATTTCCAAGTCGAATATGCAGTCAAGGCAGTAGAAAATGGCGGCACTTCGATTGGAATCCGATGTAAAGATGGTGTTGTGCTTGCGGTTGAGAAGGTCATTTCCAGCAAGCTGTTAAAGCCTGGAGCAAACAAGCGTATTGCTACGGTCGACAGACATATTGGCGCAGTAAGTATCCCAAATGCTGCAATTCAAACCGATTTAGATTGCTGCGATGTCAAACTGACCGGTTCTAGGTATCATCGGGTCTTGTGCCAGATGGACGACACTTTGTATCCCGTGCACGCGACGAAGCAGCAAGCTGGCGCTCAGTCTACAAAACTCCCATTACCGTCAAGGATTTAGCTAGCCGAATGGGTGGTTATCTTCAAGCATACACTCTTTACTCATCCGTGCGACCTTTCGGCATCACAGGGATTGTTGCAGGCTGGGATTCCGAGCTCGAGTTACCAGTTGATGGACAAGTGGGCAGCGGACCAAAGATTGGTGCAGGTGGAAAGGTTGAGGGCAAGAAATACGGTGGACCAGCATTGTACATGATCGAGCCAAGTGGAATGTACTGGGGATACTACGGCGCAGCAACTGGCAAAGGACGACAAACCGCCAAGGCTGAGCTGGAAAAGCTAGATTTAGCTGCTGGCAATTTAAGTCTGGAGGATGGCGTAAAGGAGGCTGCACGAATTATCTATGTTGCTCATGCCGATAACAAAGATAAGGAGTTCGAGTTGGAAATGACTTGGATCAGCAACTTAGAGGGCCCAACGAAAGGAAGACATCAAGAAGTCCCCAAGGACATTTTGGAGGAGGCAGAGAAATTAGCGAAGAAGCACTTGGAGGGTGACGATGATGACGAGGAGACGAAGGATGATGATAAAGCTGAAGGGGACAAGATGGAGGAATAGACATCATAGGTGCGCGAACACCCTGTATCAACACTTGCCCAAATTTATTGTGCAATCAATCTGGGATCATCAGAGCGAATTGAGAATTACGAATACTTTGCTTTTCATTTACCTCAAGTTGGGGTTTGTCTCGTGATTTTTGGTAACTGCTGTTTTCACATCACGGAGATTCCCACCCTCTAGTGCACATCTAATTCTGCTCTCTTTCTTCTGCATAGTTTAGGGCTGAGAAATGGGAGCATAATACGGGGATTGTAGAGATGGGTCGATGGGGAAGATGAGTGAGATAAGGGTATTATGCTAGGTGATGCTTGACATTGGTCGATTTTCCCGAAAGTCCGCTCCAGGCCTTCCCAAAACAATAGGGTCTGTCAACGACGTACCTTCCTTCCTGGGCGACTTGGGTTTCGACAGAAAAAGTGAGAGAACCTTTCAAAAAACAACACTAAAATTTCCAGATTCCTTCCACAGTAGCAACAATATCCTGTATTATTACCTATTATGGCGAAGCCTTGCCGTCGAAGTCTCTCCCGAGGCCCATCACTACAAACCCCTCTCCCCACCCCTTCGTCTTGAATGGGCTTCGCCACGGTGACACGACAACTAACACTATCCACCCCACTTCCCAATTACGCTGAATATTACTGAAACCGGAACCAATGTCTTAAGATCGCCTCGATACCTCAAATACCTCGGTGAACCAAGAACCAATATATGTACATTTGTCAACCAGCTACCTAAGACCTCGATGTTCACTCCTTAAATATTCCATGAACATCCAGCCTACAGAACTCCTTACGAATTCAATATGTCGCCGCCAATAACGAAGCGACTAGAGGCTTGTGACCTGGGAATGAATTGCTATCCTTGTGGTTGCCGAGAATATGCCAATAGGTGGTTGGTGACGAGATTGAGGTTGTGAACCCTTTTTAGAGACAGTAACGAGATGAAGCAAATTGATTTGCTCGAGGAAGAAATCATTACGCTGGATTCCAAGGAATTTGTTTCTGCTTGACAAACTTGATGCTTTTCCCATTTGTTCTGTTATGATATTAGGGGAAGGGAAAAGGGGATGGGCCAAATCTCCTCTCTGCCGAGCCCTACGTTGTGCTATTGGTTTTTTGCATGAAAGGGACTTTATGCATGCTTTTGTTTGCACTGATTTGAATGCTATTTTTGTCTTGATTATTGATATTTTGTTGTCATTTGTTGAAGTGTTGATGTAATAGAGGCGTATTTTGGGTAGTGATCTAGGGCGTTCTAAGGAATTCCCCAGTTGTCGAAAGTGGTTATAGAGAAGACTTTCCTTCTATCTGGCTTAGTTTTTGCTGCGATTGTTTTTGAAATGTGTGAAAGTTCCTGAGTCATTGCGTTAAATAATGTCAAGTTGTTGACATTGGAAATCTGCAGGTGAATTTCAGTTGGTTTTTAGATCTTATGCACATCCCTTACTACACTTACCAAAAAGTAGGTCTTGAAGCCCAGTAACTTTATGGTGGCCATATTCTTGTGGAGACAAGATCCACTTGAATTGTGTATACGTGTAACAAAGGCAAATGTTCTCGGCATGGCTTTAAAAAGGCAGCAATTTTTTCCACCGCCTAGCAAGAAACCTCTTGCATATACCTTTCTAAGCCTTCAGATGAATTCTATAGATAGATTTCTCTGGTTTGTCACTGCCCTTGTGCTATAAAAGTCTTAGACAACGCAGCTCATTTGTTTCCTTTACACTTTTTAAAAATCAGTCATCCGCATTCCTAATGCGATGACTCGCATCATTACACTCCTATCTATTACCCTTCGCACCTGGGCAATTCACTCTGTGCGGCCCTCCCTCATTCATTCTCTCGCATGTGGGTCTTTATTGGCTCTTAGTCTTGTGGCCACCTCGAGGCGAGATGTCGCCTCCGACAACCTCCGAGGATCTTTCATGTCCACACCCACAACAACGCGGTCGTCGTCAATGCTATTCAAAGTTTCAGTGTGCTCTCGCAGACAGGTTCACAGTCTGGAAGCGCAAAATTAAGGCAACAACAAGCAAGATGTTACCTCACAAGGCCCTATCAAGCACTGAGGTTGACAAAAAGAGAAAGGAGAATATTGGCGACAGCAAAGATAGCGGGATCATTGTCAACGACGACTGGTTTGAAAAGAGGCGGAAATTAACAAGTCCTCCAAGTCTATATTTGCGAATTGATATACCAGAACCCCTGAGATTACCGCATAAGGGGCTAGGAATGCAACTCGAAAAGATGGAGGATACAGACCTAATAAAGGCTACTCCGAAGACTCCAATTGACACTGCAATCGGGCAAACCTTCATCCTCCCCCAATACAAAATTACTCCGGCCATTCCCTTATCAATGTCGGTGCAAAAGCCTAAAGTTACTTTCCACCTCTTGAGGCACGGTCAAGTATTCATCCTCTCCTTTATTTTGCCGACAATGCTAACCATTTCTCAAGGCAACACATAATATCCGAGGTCTGCCAGAAGGAAAACAAAAGAGAATACACGACCCTCCTTTAACCTCACGCGGCATGTTCCAATGCACCAAGTTCCGAAACCAGTTCCCCCATATGTCTTCTGTCAAGCTGGTCTTATGCTCGCCTCTCCAACGAACACTACAAACGGCTATGAAGTCATTTAAACCACTAGTTGCCGATGGGCTTTTAATTCTCCCATGGAACTCATTACGAGAATGGGGAAATATTCCATGCAATACCGGGACGCCTTTTCAAACCTTAAAGGAGAAATTCAGGGAGTTCCCATTCGACTTAACCCTTATGAAAGATGCACACTGGGAGATGAATAAAGAGACGTCTCATTGCACTCAGGTGCGAGAAGCGCATGTTAATCACGTCCTTAATGAGTTGCAATGGCTACAACATTGCATTATTGAAGGTGGTCACTGGAATGGGCTGCGTTTCCCTAAGGCGGGGGGACCAGCACCTATACATATTGTTCTCGTCACACATTGGGGGTTCTTGCAGAATCTGGTTGGGCTGCCAAGTTAGTTTCTCTTCTTTCAATTGTCCTCCTCTCTCTCGCTCTGATTTCGTCTTGACTTGGTAGAGGCTAATAGAATGAACAACAAACAGGTCAAGAATTCCACAACAACGAATGTCGTTCCTACACATTCCCCACAGCAGACGGGATCAAAGCAGGAGAGCCAACCGGATGTCCTTGATCGAAACGTCCGAGAGCCTGTCCAGACTCTCCAAACTGGACGAAATCCCCGAAACTCCCACCATCAATGCACCTGTGCCGGACGCTCCTTTCTCCTCCTCCCTTCTCATCCCAACTATCGTGATCACGGCACCAGACGATAGCGAAGTGCCGCTAAATGCGGGGACGAAGAAGGTGAGGAATATTGAGACGGATAGGTTGGGGGAGCATGATTATCCGATGACGCACGAGGTGCCGAGGAGTTATGGGAAGAAGTATGGGCCGGAGGGCGAGGTGGGGGTGAGGGTGAGGGGTTAGGATGAG
>JAAMPI010000123.1:0-49789 GCA_013054445.1 Cudoniella acicularis
CATCCCTGTCCTGTCGCATCCCTGTCCTGTCGCATCCCTGTCCTGTCGCATCCCTGTCCTGTCGCATCCCTGTCCTGTCGCATCCCTTCACATGCCCTTCCACACCTGCAGCCATTTCTTCCACCACTTGCATGTTGGCGAAGCGCGCGGCTTAAGTCCAACAGCGGCCTATAATAAGAGCAGCGGTTTTCTTCCCTCGCCACTTGCATGAACCAACAGCGGCATAAAGAGTTAACGTTCCAATTCACCCCAAGAGTCAAACTTTGTTCACAACCTAGGATCCAGCTCCGCAAACCTATTTTTTCCCTCGAGATACCATTCGTCATGATTTTGACTGAGGAAGGTCGCAAACAAAAGATTCTTGGACCCCGCAAGGAGACTCTAATTAGGAAGGGCAACGAGTTGCACGAAAAATGTGGTGTTGATGTTTTCATACTCATCACGAATAAGGATGGGGCCTGGCATTACAGGTCAAATCCAAACTACTTCAGTGAATGGTGTGACAACGTGAGAAGTTTTCGTCATTCATTGTTACCCGTTGTGCTGACTCGCTTCAGGGGTGGGAAGGAAAAGGACCAGAAGATTTTGTGACACTTTCTGACCACAAAAAGGGTTCCCACACTCTCCTAAATCATAATTTTGAGGATTCAAACAACGATGATCTTCATCTCATTCAAGCATTCAATGCTCAAGGCCTTCCTGAGCAAAATCTTTCAACGTTTGGGCCCACACAACATCCAGGGACAGCACTCTCAGGGAAAACACACCCGACCGAAAACGAGGCTGAATTGTCAGATGATGGATGGAGCTCTCGTAGCACGATGACCATTGCAAATGTTCTCAATCAATTAAGGGAGGGCAGTATGGAACTTGACGAAGGGCATAGGGGACCAGAGCTCAGGATCCACGGAGGCGAAACTGAAAAGTACAATGAAAGGTCTGCTTCCTCGAATGGTCCTCGGAGGAATAGTTCATCAGTGGGTATGCAACAAAAGAGGATAACGAGAAATGTCACAAGACGAATGAGAGAGCAGGAAAAAGGGCAGAGAAGGAATAAGTATGGCTTTTTGACCTCGGCATAGGAAATATTTGCGTTTTAATTGGCAAAGGATTTTCAGATTCGGAATTGTGTTTGTTTTTTTCCTTTCGTAATCTAGCAGTGGAATTTACTTTATCAACCTGTCCTTATCCTCTTTCCACTTCCTCCATTTTCCGAGTTTGAATGCTTTGAAGCTTTAATTTGACTCCTGAAACGCGCTGCATGCGGTGGTTTTACTAGCACAAACGATTTGCCCTCTAGACCTCCATTTCGTATAAATTGGACGACGTGGTCAAGTCTAATTGTCTTAGCAACGCCGTTCTGTACGATCATCCCAATCCAACCTCCTCTCTGCTGTAGATATGTCTCTAAGTCGCTTGTTAATCTCAAAAAATATTTCATTCCATTGTACTCTGTGAGCTGTTGAGTTAAACGTCTGGAAGTCACGCTAGACGATGTTCTATCGGTTCCCTGTCCAAGGAATGAGCGAGACCCTTGACTAGTTCTCAATCGATGCATTTCTACATCATCGTCGGTCAAGGGACTTCCAAGTCTGCCTTGTGTATTTGCTATTGATGAACCGTCTTCATTAGTCACGCTATAGGATGAAGACCCAGTAATTCCTGATTCAAGGTATGAGCGCGCACCCTGAAAGTGGGAAGTCGCTGTTCCAGAGACCCTATGGACACTTTCTATACTTCGTGGGGTGCTTTGAGCAGAGTCAAGTTCTACGTGATCTCTCCACTGAGCGACCCGTGAGTTAGTGATGCCAGAATTTCGTAATTGCGAACTCTGTGATACTCGTAGCGTAGTTTTGAGGTACGACCGATGCCCGCCACCAAAGGTTGATGCTAACATTGTTTCGTTTGAAGAATTTGGGGTGGTGGGCACCGATATAGGAGTCAAGTATGATCTCTGACCTTGGAAATTACTCAATGGATGGGAAACGTTATTTTCGGATGCCCAAGTTACATCTTCAATGTCTGTGACATCCTCTTCTTTATTTGTGGTTATTGAGGTGAGAGAAGCGGCATCTCCATTGACTGCTACATTTTCTTCGAGTACTTCGTGCATTGCGGCTTGCCCCAGTTGAATTGCGAGTTCGTTTATTCTAGGGGATGCACGGGGAGGTGAGTCCAAAGGGGATCTTGATGCGACTGACCGAGTAACTGTCAACGTCCCACCAGTTGTAGTTGTTCTTGGAGACAACAATGTCCTTGGAAGGCCAAATGCGGACAATGATAAATTTCTTTCTCTAGGTTCGACCCGCTCCATTTCATTGATGTCACTATGCCCATTATCATCGAGATCAAGATTCTCCTCGGAAACATTTGGTTGTGAATGAAAATTTGTTTCTACATGTTGTCTCGGAGTGTTTTCTTCAATCAGGACTACCTCGCGTAAATCGTAACTGCCAAAGAATGCTTGAAGGAAATCCCGTTGTATATACATGATTGACGGGTGTAGCCTATTGCATTGGATTTTTTCTTGCCAGATGCGGGTAAGGAATAGTTCATCGCGAACACGTTGATAGGTGCTACTATGCGGCCGATTCCATCTGCGATCAATACTACTTTCGCCTTCATCATGATATTGTGGGATCTGTACTCGGGCTGGCAACTCAACATCCCGAAAATTTGTAATTCCTTCTATTATCTTTCGATGGGTATAACCAAGAATTTTGGCACCTTCTAGGAACTGTTTATGGTGCCCAGGATAAATATCAGCACGCTGGCGGGGGGTTTTCGCATCCTTTAAAGGAGCTTCATCACTGAGATAAGGGAACTGCCGTTGCGCAGAGATAAAAACCTGGACATAAGCCAATTCTTTTTTGCGGGTTGTTTCTAACTCCCTACCCGATTGAAACTCGGCTTCACTAATCTCGAAAAGTGTGGATTGGGGAGGAAGCCAAGCACTACTCATAGCTTCGAAAAGTGGCTTCTTCCTTTGACCACTTAACAACAAATTCCTCATAATTTTTGCCCCGATTGAAAAGTATTTGGCATTCTCATGGAAGGATCTGATCGTAGGAATCATGACTTGTAGGCCTAGAAGGGTTTCCTCAATTGACTTCCGTATAGAATTGTCACTTATAGTTGAAAAGAGAGTTCCATTCGCCATAGCGCTTTGAATAAAGGCTCTGTCAACGAGACTAGCTGCCGGGGCTCTCATTTGTAGATTTCGCACAGTTTGAATATCAACAGCCCTCTTGACACTGGGATTATTCTGAGTAATGGACTTCCAGGTTTTTTTGATATGCTTTAAATAGTTCAATAGTTCTCTATCGCAATGAAGTGCGAGGTGTCTGCGTGTATTGCCAAGTTGGAGACCCTCCCACAAGCCTGGGAACTGTAAGAGTTTGTCTAAATGTTTCTTGTACATTTTATTGTCTAGCAGCTGGTCTAGGTTAAGCCGCTTTGTTTTACTTAAGCTCGATTTCCATTCTTGCACTAAATCGTTTTGTCCTTGGTTAGCGTAAGAGCATACCTTGCGATATACCTCCCCATCCGAAAACTTCGTGCCAAAAGAAAAATGCTCCCCCGCCTCAAGAAAGAAACCGGAGTATTCGGGGTCTACATATTGTTAGCTGCTACATGCCCTAAAAATGTCTGAATAACTCACTTAACGGGTCAATAATATAAAATTTTATAGTCCACCATTTGTCATCCGAGGCAAGAACTCTCTTTGCAGCCTCTACTCGGTGCTGACCATCCAAGCAGTGTATTCTGACATGGCCTGGATAGATTTGAGGCCGATAGGTGTGGTTTATAAGAGAAATTTGTAACTCATTTCGTGTAAGTTGTGATGCGTGGAGTATTTGGTCTAGTTCTATCGGGGTAATTATAGCAGGAATATAATTACGTTCATGATAACGATTACACTTGAACTTGCTTCTCTCAAACCTCTCTACGAGATTTTCAATAATATTAAAATCTAACTCTCTTCCACCTAAAAAGTCTAAAGAGAGTAGATTTACTTTTGTAATTCCAATACATTTAGCTGTACCTGGCGCTGAATAATCCATAGAAAAATTACTTAAAAATATAGTTTTATAGAATCAAATAAAAAGAGATAATTTATTTTTAGAGAAAAGAGTTTTAAAAGAATTCTAGAAGTAAAGAAAAAAAAAAGAAATTCTAATAAAGATTATAGAATTAAAAAGTTTTAAAACAGAGTTCTAGAATTATATTCAAATTAAAAAGTTAGAAATTCTAGAATTAAGGAAGTTGTAGAGTTAAAGATGGTAGAATTAAAGATTAGAATTAAAGATTAGAATTAAAGATCCTAGAATTAAAGATCCTAGAAAATACTAGAATTAAAGATGCTAGAATTAAAGATGCTAGAATTAAAGATGCTAGAATTAAAGATACTAGAATTAAAGATACTAGAATTAAAGATACTAGAATTAAAAGATCCTAGAATTAATTAAAAAGATGCTAGAATTAAAAGATGCTAGAATTAAAGATCCTAGAATTAAAGATACTAGAATTAATTAAAAGATACTAGAATTAAAGATACTAGAATTAATTAAAAGATGCTAGAATTAAAGATGCTAGAATTAAAGATACTAGAATTAAAGATACTAGAATTAAAGATACTAGAATTAATTAAAAGATGCTAGAATTAAAGATGCTAGAATTAAAGATACTAGAATTAAGATAATTAAGATGCTAGAATTAAAGATACAGAATTAATTAAAAGATGCTAGAATTAAAGATACTATAAAGATATGCTTAAGACAAATAATGTATTTTTTAAGAATATTTATTATATACCCAAGAGAATTTATATACCTGAGGTAATTTAAATAACTAAATATTATTATTTTAAACAAGTATGGATTCATTTTTTACCTGGCTCGACTTTAGTTTATTTACTCGAGAAATATGTCTACAAGAACACTACCGCGCGTATACCGCCCTTCAGTCATTACCCTTCCCGCAATTTCAACATCCGCAAATTATCTCTATTATTGGCTACAAAACAAAGCAGAAGGTGTCGGGCAGTCTGTTTTCTATTACCAGCAAAAGCCATAAGAAGGTCCTTCTCCAAGCAGTACCGGGTTTTGAGAGGGCTCATTCACCAGCTATCATTGCCAACGGCGAGATCCACGAAGCATCTCTTATCGATCGACCAATTAGAAGCCGTTGCCATATTGCGCTTCATTCCATTCGGTGGCATAAAAATACTCCGTACGCTTTAGAGCCGAAGCCTCTAGCCCACCTACTTTATACTCAGCTTTTGGTGCCGTTTAGTACAGTCGTCTGTTTGTTTGCAGATGACTTTGGTGGGCTGCAACCAATGGCAAAAATATTAGCTTCGTGGCTAGTCACTTTGAGTAACCGCTCTCCTGATTTGCCAATTTCAACCTATGCTCGTATTTTGATCTTGGTACAATGGGATGATCCAGGTGGCACATTTGACGAAAAGCTTGCCACAGTCGCTTTCATAAAGCATGTTCGACAAGAGTCAATTGCAGTGAAAGTCAACTTTGGCGAGGAAGTAAAGAGTGAGAACAAAATAGAGAAAATTATAAGGCAACAACTGGGTGATTTACGAGTTCTCGCTTTGCCTACAGATCATGGTGCAAATAGATCTCGTATGCTAGCGAAGCTCAGAGAGAGAATTTTCCAGGATTCTCAAGATGTGCAGAGCGATCGCAAAGAGTTAAAGGTCGCATTCTCTGCACTTCATTTGAAGGCATTCTTTAGCTTAGCATGCGGTCATTTTGCGAGGAGTATTGTCACTCCATTCAGCTATATCAAGGCTTCAAGAATTGCAAATCCTCTTTCTTCTAGCTTCTCAGCTCATTTGGCAAATTTCATCACTTTAGCACGAAATGGAGCTTCAGGACATATTGTGAATGCTTTTATAGCACCAGTTATTGCATCGGCATTTTGTCTCAATAGTTTCCCCCCAGATTCTCATAGTAAGTTTAAATTTGGACTCTGTATCAGAAAGGTTTAACAAAGGCTTAGGATTTTCACCAGAAATAGTTTTCAAAACTCTCTATCGTAAGGTGTTAAAAGATCTCCAGCAAGCCATCTGTCTTGATCACGAAGCTGATGTTGACTTCCAAACGAGGATAGAACAAAGATTCTGTCAACAGGCTACAGCTAGTACAGAGAGATCTATTGACATGTCAAAATCCCATCAAGAACTGCTGCTTAAGTTCACGTCTCTTTGGAGGCGTATTTGGTCCAATACGACCTGTTTATCTTGTCTTGCTCAAAAGCCAGAGAACACGCTAACTTGCCGGCACTCGTTCTGTGATCCATGTATCATGATCCATGCCCAAAGCGATGGGGAAGATTTATGGAAATTCGACGTGGAAAAGTGCCCGTTATGCGAGACGCGAAATGAAATTTCCCTTTTTATAAAGCCTTATACAGCTGGAGTTCGTGCTCTCACAATCGATGGAGGGGGCTATTCGGAATTGGAGCCATTAAAGTTTCTTGAGGACCAGTTAAACCTATCAATAGGCCTCCGTAGCTATTTTGACATTGTGAACGGGAGTGGCTATGGTAGGGGTTCAATGATATAGCTTTTGTATTTGTGTGCTGACTGGTTTAGGTGGCTTGATCTTACTTCAAAGCTTTTGTAAAGACGACATATCTATTTCTAAATGTTCAGAAAGTTTAAAAATTCTGAGGGAACTGCAGGCCACCAAAGAAGAATCGAGATTTTCCCAAGCTACCGCAATTAGCGGATCTAAAGTAAGATGGAAAGAATTGAACGGCCTCTTTCATACTTTACTTCCGCAATCCCCTCAATTATCTACGGCTTCAGACTTGAAAAGAAGTCTTGGGACTCGTATTATGTTCGATTCCCATTGTAGAGGGGTTAAAGTTGGAATTACGGTAACACGATATAAAGATTCAGAAACTTGTATTTTCTCAAATTACAACGGCAACGGTAAAAGGCCAGACGACTATACGGTCATTCGAGGGAAAACGCCCAAAGATGAATTATCTTTGTGGCAGTGGTAATTAAAAACACAATTTCCTACGAAAGGTATGCTGACATAAACATAGTGCAAGAGTAACTACTAAGTGTGTCATACGCAATCTCCAAAGGCTTTGCTAACATTGGCAGCGAAACACCAACTTACGGGTATCATACAAGAAAATTTAGCCATCAGAATGATCTTGTAAATGTAACGTTACAAGAACAAAATCTCATATGGTTACGCTCAGGTAGGTCACCGGATGTACACATCACAATTGGATCTCTTCCGCATGAGATAGGCGCAATCAAAAGCCCGTTTCAATGGCATTTTGATTATAGATGGAAACTGGACAATGAGATCTTAGAACAGAGTGCGGATGCATTATTGTCAGCTTTTTTTTTATATTGAATTAATTGAGCTGCCAGAGCCCGACGAAATAGGGTTTTTTTGCAGGGCCAAAGTCCGATGTCGATTACTGCCATGCACTTCTGCATACTCTACACTTCTGGAGCGTCTTCGAAAAAAGCGAGCAAAATTCCACTACAATTACCAAAGTATAGCATGTGTGGACAGCCAGGTGTTGAACGAAGCTGCAAGAGGTTTACCATTTGCCAGATACATCGAGTTTTCCTTGTTGTCAATGCATGATACAATACATATCGAGCTCGACGGGATCACAAGGCGGCGCGAAATTAGCAATTGTCCATATTTACTCCAACAACTTGTTGAGGATCAGAGATTGAATTGCGTATTTGGCCATAAAGATCACAGAAAGAGATGCTTCAAGTCCAGTCAAGTTTCTCCACGACAGTGGCATTTTATATAAAAGATTTGAGCCAGACTGTAGTGTCCTTAAATAAAATCATATCAATCAACGACGCAAATATTTATCCCAGAATGAGTGAATGCTTCTGACATCAAAAGCTTGCTGCTGCCCCTGTAGAAATCATACACGGAATATTGTAGAACTTCCTGACCATGCTTTACGAGGTGCAGAACCTTGGCCTAGCAAATCCGTCTATGGATTTGTGGCAATTTGGCCAGATGCAGAATAGTTATAGGCTCCAGGCACAGAATATTGTCCTGACGAATCCTGTATCCCCGCTTCTCTGATACTTTGGCCGATCCAATTCGAGGGGGAAATCGTTGTGAAGTCTGGCAATCACCCAATCGTTGGGTAGTTGGCGGCTATAATATAACACCTGATCAGTTATAATCACCTTTCGAATAGCATTCAAGCGGGAAAACTTGGCCTTGAGAAAACAATTGCACATATCTGTTCACCTTAGCCAATGGTTTCCATGAGGTATTCCGGACATACACGCAAAAAGGGTTTCTAAAGCCCCCAATAGCTCGAATTCCACCTAACAAGCACCCGTGAGACACCATATAAAGTAGCATTTCGTTCAATTTCAATCGAAGACCTGGCAAACATTCGTATTGAGGTGTAGCAGGTCGATCTGAGGTTCACCTCCAAATTCCCCAAATTCTAAAGGAGCCAAAGCCAGAGTGTCTGTTGTCCCCCAGATTGTTGACAGCCACATATGAAAGGCCGCAAGAGACTTATATACCGACTTGCCTTGGAGTTGGCGTGGTTCATCTTCGTCTGGATTCGGTGGATTGAGGGGTTGCATTGTGAATGCGGTTTTTTGGGCTCTTCGCGGCATTTCGATTCGAATCCTCAAACCTGGCTTTGCTGGGTTAGCAGATTTTGCGATAATATAGATGGCCATATAGACTTACAGCTTTGCCTTTGGGGCTCTGCCTTTTTTTCCGACCCGGTGTAGAGCTCGACATGGTATGCAAAGTTTCAGCCTCAGCAAAGCTGCAAACATTCGCTTAGGACTATACAAGTAATGCAGGTTTCACATGTACAAGTACAAACGCAATTTTCACTTCACAAAATCTTGAGCTTGCACCCTTTTCTGAGGTGAAGGCTTTATAATCTCATATAGAAAATGAAATCTTAATTTCGCGCAAGAAAAAGTTTCCCGTGTCAACAAGCACAAACGACATGCGAGGAGGCTTTCTCACACGAGGAAAGCTGTACATCACTCTTCCATATTCCTTGACCGATGCACCATATTCATCAACCCATTATTTCCCCTCTGGCTAACCGAGAGGCGAGAGAAGATCCTATTTGGGCGTCTTATCAAATGTCATTAGTCTATCAGGGTAAGATTATAGATGTCACCTGATATATGTTGGGCATGACCTGCCTAAACTTGGTTGGGCAGCATTTTATAAAGCTGCCTATCTTCTAATCTTTTAAAAAGCAGTGTAGAGGATCCCTGTGAAGAGAGGGCCCAGAATCACCCTAAAATATCAACATAATGTCAACAAGCTCTGGTAGAGGAGGAGAAGGAGATTGCACTCGGTGTGGGCATTCGATGGAGGGGCACGCGAAACTCGGTCACACAAAATGCCGATTATGTAAGAAAAGCTTCGAGGTCTGTCAAGTTGGAGCTCATGGGTATGGATCGAATCAAGGTGGATACAGGATCTGCTACGTACCATGCTCATGTGGCGAAAAGTACTATCCGTTGGGGCTCAAGAAAGCCCACGAGCTCGCATCTCACGAGTACCAAACGAACCACGCAGCTTATAGGCCGTTGACACCTGACGAGACTATAGATGATGAGGTGACGGCGGATTTCAGTCATATAGCCATTAAAGATTCTGGGCCATCCGGTTCTGGCACCGAACACGTTAAAACAGACTCTGGGGGTGCCGACGAACTCGCAAGAGATCAGTCTACTACTAAAACCCGTGCTGGCGATCGGTCGTGGAGTGAATGGGTTTGGCAACCTGATCGTAACCGTTATTTTCGCAGTCGTTGGGGGGAATTTGGGGAACTCGAATATGACTTTGATTATACGCAACCATGGAGTGACTGGGTTTGGGACAAAGATAATAACAACTACTATCGCACTCGTCTCAGAGATTCAGGCGATTATGATTATGAGTATGACTATGATACTCCTGGTCCTACCAGCGTACAGGAGAGAGGGAAGGGGAAAGAGAAAGTGGACTCTGGAGGTTCCAAAGATGACACCCGGCCGTGGAGTGACTGGGTTTGGGATAAAGATAATAACAACTACTATCGCACTCGTCTCAGAGATTCAGGCGATTATGAGTATGAGTTTGACAATAACACTCCTGGGCCGACTAGTGCAAAGGTGGAAGGAAAAGGGAAGGAGAGTAGAAAAGGGAAGGGAGAAGTGAAAGGGAAAGGCAAATGAGTGCAAGCGATGGAAGAGATACATTATTGCCCATCCGTGAAGGCATTATCAAGATTTGAAAGCTCGCAAGTTTCACGTTCGCCCCTGAGCCATCGATGTTTTCGCACCTCTGCGATTCCCATGGCATCAAGAGACCGATCCCCAGAAGCGTCCCATGACCCTAATTTCAGAACGCGAACAGTTGCTTCTTTCGACGGCCCTTGCTTCAGCGATCTAAAGAGAGCAGGGTCAGTAGCCAGTAGCTTGGGAGTATGCGTGGTAAAATCCTTGCATCCCGGTGAAAAGGGCACAGCCGTGCTCTCATAAGCATCATCCTGGATATCTCTCTTATCATGCCGATAACCTTTCTCAATCGCATTCTCATACAAGTAACAGCCTTCTGCCTTAATCTTGCCTAACCACCACACCCATTGTACATATCGTCGAGAAGGCGGGGATTCCAGTCGTAGCCAGAGTTCTGGTTCAATGTCTTTCTTTTGGATTACACCGAACGGTTGCCAGCCAAAGTAGAGGATGTGCTCGTCGGCAAGCCGAAAATTGAAACGATGGCGGAGAACATCTGCAGCTGGGACGAGTGCATCATGGCTCTCATAAAGACTAGAGCATTCTTCATCTAAGAATGACTGTTTTGAGCCAGTCCAGGCGGCAACATCAGGATCAGGATGCCCTAAAGACCGAGATTGTGGGCGCTCTTTATGGGTAACCAAATAGCGCTTGATCATGTCTAACACTTGGCTAGAACCACACCTCAAGAAGCCAAGCCACAGCGGTGCAAGCTTCGGGTTGCGAATCGCAAATACTTTAGCTAGTAACCCCATATCACCAGCTTCCAGAAGTGGCCGAAGTACCTGGTGTATCGAGCCAAGCCAAGGGCTGGCAACATTAGCCTGGATACCTGGCTCCCAGAAAATGCTCCAAATCGCAGAGCCGAGGGAGCTTATGCTAAGAGTTATATAATACCGGATATCATTCAGGTAATCTCGGATGTATACTGGGGCTTTATGTGATGTTCTTGCGGGACGAGGAATTCGCGGCATAGGGAGTCGAGGTTGTAAATCCTGGGCGGCGTAAAACGGAAATAGCAGTGCTATTAAGAAAGCTTCTGTGGGCTGAGATCCAAAGTTGTAAAGGGCGCAGAGCTCAAAAATAAGGTCAGCGGCCTCAGTAAAAGAAGGGGGTTTCTCCTGAACAACTTCCTTTGTTAAGAGATTGGTGCTAACCAGGAATCGAACGTCCTGGTTACAGTGGGCAGTCCAGGGGGGGACACTTCCTGTTGCAAACCATCCTGCACCAGGTGCCAAAACCGCACAGAGCCACCTTACGAGCTTCTTTGATGAGCAACCCAGGTATACAATAACATCTTTCTGTTGCTGCTCGACATCGTGCGTCAGGATCGGGGACATAATTGCGGAGTATTTTATGGGTCTATGTTGCAACTCGAGAAGGCGGACAGAGAAGATATATGACCAGCATAATGTGAGGATAGCAAGGCCATTTGGGTAAGGTGTTCGATCAACGGCGAAGGCAGGTTCTGAACAAATTTCGCATATGATAGGCGTCCCTATCCGAAGATGAAAAGTCTTCTGGGCACCAAACACATTTTCTGGATCCCAAGGCTCATCAGTTTCATCTTGACGCGCAGAACTTCGCACGCTGGCATTAGCCAGTTCAGGGCAGGGAATATTCCATAAGGCCTGTCCGATGATGTCTTGCTTCCCGCGTAGGTTCTCAGGGATCGGTGGTACGTCTTTTAACATGTTTGATGGTTGCAAGCAGCAGGCCGGCAGGATATTGGGCGAAAGCTGTTCGGCGCTGCTAACATATGAACTCCACATGCTTTGACCAGCTGTAAAAGTATCATGAATCTGCTTAGCAGTAGGAATCAGGATGTCGTCTTGGCAGCCAACAAGCGGCACCGAGTTTGAATTCTGGGTCGAGTTTTGGTTCGCGTCCGTACCGCAGGGGGATGTACCGCACTGAGAAGTGCCCCGCGAAGAGGTATCGTGTGCAGAACCATCGCGTGGAGAGGTATTGTGTGGAGAAGTATCGCGTAGAGAACTGCTACCTTGGGAAGGGTCAGCATGTGCTCGGATAGGAGCAATAATTGAGAATAACCTTCAGTGTTGCCAACCGCTTTGCTTTCGACATTGCCCCCCTCAACTTCATGTTCTCCTAGGCATATCCAACGAAAACCCGGAGACGTATCGCTCTTCATCTTTTGGTGGTCGACATTCTGATGGGCGCACAGCGAATGCATGATTTAAAATGCATTCCAAAAATAGACTAATTGCTTAGTAATAATTCAGACTTCCAATTTGATGCCTCAGGCCGAAAGTAGACTCAAAACGCAACCGAAGCAACTCAACTTGGACAGAGGAGCTTTCTCAATCATCAGTCCCTGTGCATAATCTTATGTTGGGCCATTCCAGAGTTGGCTGTTCGCAAGTCCATTAGAGCGACAGTAGTAGGCAGTGCAAGAGTCATGAGTTACGAGGACATCGTTGAGGCGCAAAAACAGCGTGACATCAAGGAAGCGGCGGCTGGCGACGCAGCGTCGGCGATCGAACCGTAGCCCCTCAACCCAAGTACCCGGGAAGAGGTCACGCGGTCAAGAGTTAGAGGAGGCGGAGCATGAGATTAGAGCGTCGGGAATGGAGGGATATTGTTCTGTGCTCGGATTTTAGACTAAATTGATGTTAAATTTTTTGGAAAATATTCCTGTGCCTTTGCTGACAAGCACGAGCAAGAAAAGCTCCGGCTTCAGGGGATCCAACCAATCCCTAGCTCAGCAGCTTCAGCCTGCCACCCCATACCCTTCATCTCCCCCTGCACATACTCTACCACGTGCCTAAAAGTTACTCTCCCTCCATCACAAGCACCACTCTCAAGATACGTGCCAGCCCACTCACAATCGAGAATTGTTTCCAAGGCTTGTTCTTTCTCCCCTCGCCCATCAAGGTACGCGGGCAATGGAATGATATCTCATCGTACTAGTAAGGGCAAGGACATAAATACCTGAGCGTAGACGCTTGACGACAGATATTGCTGAATTACAGTGCCCGGCAACAGCTATTCTGCGATGCTTTTTTCGATCCCGCACCCAGCTATTTTCATGAAGATATAATCTTATATTAGTCTATAATAACACATATAATTAATATTCTGATTAGAGGGAAAGAATCAACTATCGCGCGCACGTAAAATACACTATTTAGAATCGCAAAATTTTACTTTTTTATTCCTAATATTTTGTATGCCACCCGTCCGCCGCGATACAGGCCTCGATCCTGCTATACATACTTTGATATAACTTATCGAACGTTTCCTTCAGTCGAGGAATTCGGTCGAGGTTGGGGTGAGTATCGGACTCCGAATCTGCGATATCGAAGTCGTAGACGGGTTGTCCTCTAGCAGCCACTGTGCCGTGACTCCTCCCGATGTAATAATCAGTCCTGTATCATTCGCTGCAATAGCTGCATTCAGTTTCATCTTCGTCATCCCTGACACACATTTCCCACTCTCTAAATGTTGCAACTGCCCCGACGGGCAATTAAACTGCTTCTTCCATTCCACGTCTGCTAGACACTTGATGTCGCTCAGCGGATGATGTCGCACTAACGTCGGATGCCGGGTCAGCGACCCCGATTCTTGAAAGTCCTATTGCACTTCTTGCACCTCGTTCGCTGACTACCCTCCTCTTGTTGTTTTTGTTTCTTCTTCTTACTCTTGCCCCTCTTCCCCGGTCCGTGTACCTTGCTACAACGAAGATGATCTGTGAGTGCCCTTTCACTTTTGAAATCGCGCTCGCAGTTGCAGCACCGGGATTGTGTCGCGGAAGATGGCGTTATCGCTGAGACGGGTGGTTAGCTGGGCTTCGTGCAGCGCTTCGTAGCTATCAAAGGGATCGCAGTGGGGGCAGGGACAGTGCTTGGTGGATTTTTGGTGTTGGATCAGAGAAGGCATGGTGGCGATGGTGGTGGGATGCGATATGAACGTAGTAGTCACAGAGAGGTAAAGAAAAGGGGCTACCTTCAATGAGGATGAAGGAGAATGAAAGCGGTAAAGAGACTGAGTGAGGGAAGTGAGGGAGATAGAGCAGGATTGCGGGGTAAGCGGGGTCTGTGTCTGTCATTGGCGGGGTTCTTATCTTAGGCTGTGAAGTCTACGATAGTAATCAGGGTCTGATTGGCGTACAACATCACCTTGCTGAATCGGCAATGGTGCAAGCAGGTAGTAACAAAAAAGTGGCTGACTTCTAAATGCTGACTTCTGAGGTCGCAAAAACTCTTCAGCCACAGTGGGGCTGTAAAGGCGGCGGTGCTTGCTTAAAAGCAGCGGGCGCCCCATGGCAAGGTTGCCAGCCGTCCTTTTCTCCTGGACGATATCTTACCCCCTCTTGAGTAAAATATTAAATAAAACTTTGTAAACTGAGAAAAATACTTATAGCTAAAATATCAGGCTTTTAATTAGAAGAATATTGATTAAAATGTCAAAAATTCGTGGTATAAGAGAAAGAAGGTTAGACTTGACGATAATTAAAAGATTACAGATGAACTTTTTTAAAAGCTCTCTCGAATATATTATACAGGTAGGACTTAGAAAAGATTAGGGTATAATATCTGAGGATTAAGAGCCGAATAATATTAATTTGTGTTGAGGTTTTCGTGATGTACTAGTTTATTACGGGACTCTCGCATCGCAGGGATGTCGGTTAAAACGGAATAAAAGACTAAAATAGGAAGAGCCAGACGTAAAATAAGGAGATTACGAAATGAAGATCTTCTCAGCTACCAGGGCAAGCACTTTTGTACAACTCTCATGATAGATGCTGTTGCACTACAAACCCCGCCTCAGCCCTTGGAACTAAGATCTTGAATCCTAGAACTTGAACCTCAAATCCTAAATTTAGTAGCCTCGATTTGGGAACCTGGAACCTGGAACCTGGAACGGTAATCCCGGGTCTTGAATCTCGGACCTTTTGTGTATCCTATTCTGGCGTTTCAAGAACCCACTTTTAGGGATCAAAGACAAGATCAGTGGGTATTTGGCCCAAACGGTATGAGCATCGTAACGAGCATTGTCGATACAGACTGCTATGTTCCGGAAATTGGGAAATATCAATATTGATAATAGGCCTCATTCTCCGATATCAATAATTGGCTCAAGTAACGCTCTATATTCTATATATTCCTGTATCTTTCCTATAAACCAAAAATATCTTCCATTCCTCTCCACAGGCTAAAAAAACCACAAAACAAGCCACCTCAAACCCCAAGAAGCACAACCCGCCCTCAACAAACCATGTATCTTGGAAGTCTATTCTCTTGCTTCACGAAGCACAAATCACCTCCGAATAACGAGGAAACGCAGACTTTTCAAGCCTTTTCAACAGAAAAAGACAGCCATGGGTACAGCCTCAGTGCTTATGTCCATCGGCAAAGCAATGGGAAATTGCGGAAGCAAAAAGCAGGTGTTGTGAATGTCAAGAGGACTGGAAATCACCTTGTCATTACGCTCGAGCTCGAACTTGATCTAGAACCTCTCAAATCGGAAGTGCAACCTATAAAGCCACCAGAGGTGATCATTGGTAGCGGGGAAAAGCAAGGGTACATACGCATTCCAGATGGTGAGTCGCAGAATTTTCCTAGTGGTAAATACACCTTTCTCCTATACAAAATTAGGTCTCCACTAATCCCAAGTAGAAAAATATCTTCAGGTCCCGAAAAATGACTGTCTCTCACCACCTCTAACGCCAACTGATTCTCCAACCAATTTGCTTGAAGCACCGCCGTATACTCTGCACAGAATTCTCGATAACCGGGCTGCACTTCCAACCAAAGATGATTTAACCCCTGGTGAAAAATTTAAGCAGACAAACCAAAGGCTTTCTGAAGCAAAAGAGAATTTTTTTAAATCGATGGATAGACTACATGAAGAGCTGTTATTGTTAAAAAGACAGTCATTTGGAGAAGATTGAACTTGAAACGAGGAAGCCTTTTTCTTTCGCCTTTTCTTCCTTTTTCGTTCTCCTGCTGGAACCTGTAACACAGAATCAATCGCTGCTCAATGGGGCCTTCATTTGAAACATACATCACAACTCAAATATTATTGTTCCCTTCTAATCTGCTGCATGTCTTTAAATCTCTGCACGCCGCAAATGTGCAGGAGTGTATATCAAAAGTCCAGGTTAAAATATGTACGTTCTACCTGAGCTTGATCATGTTTCCTTGGTGCTTGCGTCTGAAATTCGGAAAGTGAGGTGGCCGCATTAGAATTGACGTCGAGTTTCATTTCAAAATTGCAATTACTAAGATACATCCGATACAACATAAAAGCTCCCTAGCTCCCGAAATTCCGGGTTATCCATATTTGATATGATGCAAATATTTGTCGTATTCCAATACTTGGCGAAGCCAGTAGGAAGCCACTTTACCACTGTGTCCATAGTATGATCTACATTACACATAACGATCACGGAAAAGTGTTTCACGACGAGCTGATAGATTTTCGCAGTGTAACTCCTTTGTTGGCTGGCGAACTAAGAGAACGTGAATATCTTGAGAATTTTTCCGGCAATCAATAGATTCGACGGCAGTGTTGTCAGATGTAGTCTCTGCATCACCATTTTCCAGGCTCGGGAGAGACTCAATTGGAGTTATTATCTGTAACTCGTCATTGTGGTGCACTGTAATATCATTAGCAGATTCCCCCTTATATCAGTGCAAATCTTACTAGTTTCAATGTTAGTAATGTCAAAAACATCTTTATCCACCACGATTAGTTTATTTCCGACACGGAATTTGTCGAATGCTCATGGTGAGCGGCGAGTTTCTTTCCATAAGGGTGCATCCTATATTATAAACAGGTATGCGTCTTTCGCTGCCATCTGAGGTAACGGTAAGCATGATTGCGATACCTTGGGCCTCACGTACCTCCGAAAACGCACACCCCATGCACACAAGACGATTCTCGTTCTAGAATTTGAAAATTCGGAGAAGCTAGAACAACTCATACCTTCACACGACCAGAGGATAACCCCAAACAAACACCAAGATAGTGAACTAGAAGAGATTGAAGTAGGTGTTAATAGGGGTCTTAATAATGAGTTTGATCAACCCACTAGAGGGGAGGGGCGGCTGAGAAGAATGAGTTATGTGGGCGAATTTGTTTCATTCTGGCGTTCGTGGTTTGATAAGCATATAGGTTATAACGACTGTGCGGTTGGACGTGAGAGTCAAAATCGAGTACCTAAATGATCGTGCTAAGTGCCCTTGGCTTCACTTTGTGAATTTGCGACTTCTTTAAAAGAGGACACCCCTAGGGGCTCGCTTAAGGCCTTGCGACAAAATTAGTTGCATCCAACAATAGTAGTACGCGGTTTGTCCTTTATTCCATTCCTGGGTTCCAGACTCACATCTATGAGTCGAGTTTCAATTGTTCCCGAACTGCCAGTCGCATTGGGAACTAGATCGTAGTGTAGTGCTTCACTACTTAGTAGTTTGGTTCTTTGTATATGTTATCCATCTTGTTCATAGCCGGGGAATGCATGCAAGGCATAAAAGTCCTCTAAGAATTGCATTAGTTGTACATAGAGCAATGTATTCCACGATTTCCACCCCCACAGGAAAAAGGGACAAGCAGGAAGCCGTACAGATCCTGGCTGCATCTTTGCAGCCACACACGTAGTGAGTTATTTGAGTCCTGAAACACAGAAGGGTGACATGAAAGCTATAAAAGGCGGGTTTCATTTTTCGACCAAGGTAGACAAACTACAGTCTCAATACTTCTAATATTCAACATCATGTCAGGAGGCGCGACTGCATCGTCGAAGGAACAAGACCAATCCCGTCCCCCCAGTGGCTGCAAATTCCGTTGCATAAACTATGTTTGGAAAAACTGCCCCCTTTGGAATTGGGTAATTGGACCCTGCGCAGATTGTCTGGTATGTAGGCGTGGTTGTTTCTTGTCCTTTATTTACTGATAAGTTGGGTAGGCAGATGGAACTCACCCCGAAGAGCTTTATCAGCCGTCTTATTCAGAATTACATTCTGTGCAAATGAGTTACTGGCCAAACACACCACCCACTATGGAGAAGCTTATGGAATCGTGGCATAAATGGGCCAAAGGGAAATTGGGATGAGGGAATTAAGTCAGAATGGATCGGAAGGGTCACAATGCTGAGAGCTCGCTAAGATCGGATTCCGCCATACTGTGTTCCGGTAGCTGAGGATGTAAGCGGTAAAATATATGCGCTTTGAATGGACACTGGCATTTGTGGATCGTGACCGACGAGTGTGCCACAACCGTAAGCCACTGTAGGACTTGATTATCGGAACTCTTTGAAGACCTGTTGTATCTTCCGGTGTGACCAGTAAAAAGCAAAGCCCAGCTTTCAAGTGATGATGGGTGGAAAGTGTTGGGGGGTCGGTTGATAAGGTTACACTCCCCAACGGGCAGAGGAACTGCAGGGGTTATGGGAAGCTGCACTTCAAACCCGCCTCTCCACTGGAGGAGTGCAGCTAAGACTTGAGCTAAGACAAATCAGTGGCTTTCAATCTGCCAGTCAGGCAAGGAAAGGAGGACAAGGGTGAGTAGCAGCCGTCTCCTCGAATCGAAAGTTTCTGCATCCTTGAGGCAGGCCCGGCGACTTGTCTCCGAGCCAGTCATGACAGTTTACAGTCATCATTCTGGCCACCACCGACAGAATCACCGTCCCTTTCCCATCCCGAAACACCCAAGTCCACGCACTCTCGGCTTGCGTCTTACAAGTCCCCCCAGGTCCCCACAACCAGCCTGCGTCCCGTCGAGTCCCTCGAGATTTGGTCCTCTGGAATCATCATCCTACTCATCGTATCCATCGATGCCACAATACTTAGCTATTGTTATCGTAGCTTGTAAGGAAGATGCGTCTTTAACTATAATCGAATACTGACTGCCCATACCTTAGAAAATCCTCATTCGAAAATTGCATCCGGCTGGCCCGCCTTTTCTCAATAGAACAGTCGGCATTCTCGCAAACCCCTCCCAGGAGGAAAACCAGAGGCAGACAAAGACAGACCATACCGCAACATGAACAACACGAAAACTTTCACATGCACCGCTTATACTCTCAAAGCTCTGCAGTCTACTTCGCCACAAGGCGGAAGATAAACTTCCATCGCCTTGTCCAATTTGCAGACGAACCTTCAGGCGCCGATCAGAATTGAACAGACACCAAAAGAGGATGCATAAAGGAGAGGAAAAGGACCAGCACGATCGCGGTGGAACACAGGATGAGAAGAACGAGAACAAGGTTGGTTATTAGGTGTCAGTAGCGGTTCGGGTTTGGACAAACACTTGGCTTGCGTTGATGTGTTGATTTTAAGTTGGGATTCTTACCAAAAAGAAATAGTATTTTACGCCTCTCACGGAACGGGTCGGTCATCCTGTCGCGAAATCCTCTCTGGTTTGTTTCACAAACTCCGGTTGTTGCGATGCGATTTCTTCCTCTTGGTTCTCGTGGCATCAAAACCAGTATGAGGTATTTCCAAGTGGTTGCTCAGCAAATTGGCCGTTCTGTTCCTCTCTTCCTAGATGGGCGGTCATGTGATTGACTATCATGTGATTTCATATGAAGTTGTCATCTCAGCACCCGGAAGCTTCTCGCCTTAGTGGGCATGATGCTTGAGAAGCCGTTACCGGCCGTGCCAATTTAATCAACTCAAAGCTCGGTTGAAGCAAGGCAGCGGCTTGTCTTGGGTATTCGTATCGTCGCTTCCATCTCATTCCACAGTGGTGTCAAGTAACCCATCGCAGTTGGAAGTAAAGCTTGCTTGAGGCGAGGGAACTTTTTCCTGCCAAGCCTTCGCCTGCGACCACCACAAACCTCCAGCAACCACCTTACTTGCGGGTTTGATCACATGTTTGAAGTCACTTTTGGCACTTGTTAAAAGTGTGTTTTACTTCTGATAGGCGAAGGCACGCGTGCGTGCCCCTACAATTGGAAAGCTATCTCTTGTGATGATGTAGCTCTACGGAGTAAACGTCAACCGGGTCGCGTGATCTCGCTTCGCATTTGTTTTAGGCATGGGTGTCACGAAGTAGATTTGAACTCGCTCAACAACGTTAGCCACATCATGGAGCTCGTTCTGCGGTCGCCCCAGTGGCCGCAAGGCCGCAAGCTCTCAGATGCCCTGGAGGCCATGCCTGGGGAGACCTGCCGTGCTCTGCGGACTGCTTTGCGCGAGGCGACCGACACACCACATCTGCGAAAAAAATTCGAGCCATGCTTAGATGAACTCGAAAGCCATATCAAGGTCCTCCAACTGGAAAAAAAATTACTTCCGGCCTGCTCTAGAGACTTCCCAACCTAGGTGGGCCCCTTCTAAGAAGTTAAGACGCATAGTCCATGCGTGCTACCACAATCAATACGCAGAGGGTAATGAAAGGGACTTTTTTACTTATGGTGGTGAACAGGCAGTCATCGCTCTTAGTTTGGCGTGCCAAAGGAGCGACATAGTCTTATCTGACTGCCAATCCTTAGGAGCAGAACCGAAATCTCGACTCGTTCGGAATGTTCTCCAATTACCGAGGCCCTCCTACCCTCCATTAGCTATCAGTAGCCAACCAGGCAAGTCACGCTGTCTGCTCTCAGCACCGATTGACTAAAACCTTCTTTAGATATGTCTAGCGATCCACCACGGTTTGGGCGCCACCCTGGGAGGCTCGCGAAGGAAGGAAAACAACAAACCCAGAGTATTCAAGGTTCTCTACCCTGTGCTTCGCTTCTTATGCTCACTCATATCTTAGGTCATGTTCAAAATTCTCTCACCATCTCGAAAACCGCTGATACGAATCCTCTACAAATTTCCACAACACCGATCAAGGCTCCATCGGCTAATAGTGCTGTCACAATATTCCATACCCTAAATGCTGATTTAAGGGCATTAGCCTCGTTGTTTGTTTTCCTTGAGCCTTCGAACAAGGGTGTAGCGGAGAGTATAGCCCTACAAGCTTCACAGCAGCGTCTTATACAACAGTGGAATGCAGCTGGGAAGGTCGAATTAGTCTATATTTTCGGTCCTTTGCCTGTCTTAGCAGGTCTAGGACAGATTGATAGTGCTATACGTACTCTTCTTGGCTGTGAAATTGTTAAATATAGTGGGAAAGCTTCTCAATCAGAGGATAACCCGGAACATGATAGACAGATATCTGTTGATCCTGAGGTCCGGCATTTTGTCCAGTCACAAGATGACACTATAGTCTGGAAGGTGGAGGCTCTAAGATTAATCTGTCGAAGTTTCCCTCGCCACGGTATTACAGAACCTACGCTGTCTGTTTCTAGCCCCTTATCATTGTATCTCTCTAATTGGGTATTAGTTTTGCGGTTTCCGGAAGAAGTCATCTCCCTATTCTTGAACATGTATTGACTTATTTCGAAGACCTAACGTTCTTTAAATCTTGGTCCGCCATCGAACTTCGGCAAATCATCGAGACGCTCGAGTCCTCCTCCTACTTTTCTGGAGTTATCTGGAAAAATAAGACTGTCTCCATTGCTGAAGTAATCTCGAAATTTTTACCTGGCGAGCCTGAAGATCTTCAACTATCAGCAAGACTTCAATTTCGCAAGATGCTTATAGCCCGTTCATTTCCTCGCCGGCCTGGTGAAGGACCCAAAGAATGGATAGATAAAGGTGGTGGAACACGACTCGACGCAGAGTCCTGAGGTAGAAAGAAGTAACACAACAATGGCCTGCGAGAAAGAAGCACAGAAAGAAGCACGCTTGGAGATGTTGCATTTGAATACTTTTTTCGGGCGCACCTTTCCTCTTTACTCCTCTAAATTATATCTTTCATATAATCCATTAGTTTTTGTACGTGGTTGAGTCCATCTGAAAACCTTGCGCGGTAGGTTTGAGTCGTGTGAGAAACTCAGGTTTGTGACTGCTTTCCCTTATTTTAAGGTCCCAGTGTCGACGCTGAACCATTTGGTGAAGATATTTATTTGGGTCCGAAGTGTTTTCATCCCATGCCCTTGCAGCTTCCACGAGTGCAGTCCTCCGCTGACCTAATGACTGGCACGTCTCCCCAACTTTCACCATTTGGACCAGACTGCGGCTTATTAGATTATTATGATAGGGAAGACAAATATCCTTACAAAATTGAGACTCTCTCCTCACTCACAGTTTTACTTTTTTCCTTTGAATTTTCACTTTCGCTTAGTTAGTTGCTGATTAGAATCTCAAATTGAAGACTTACTTGAATGTCCTCCACATAGAGAGAGAACCGAGGCACAAATTTGTAGAATAGTAAGATATCCAATCCCATTCCCCTCCTACCAAGGAAACGGCAGGAAGCGTAATAGGGTTATCAGGATATGAAGTCTTGAAATTTTGCGGGTCATCAAATTTCTCGTTTACTGAAAATGTGACAATGTGAAACGAAAAAGACTCGCCAGGCCTAGGTCGGATAAGGTTGCAGCAGGATTTGAGCTCTAACATAATATAAGAGTCGAGGGACGCCGTTGCCGTTGCCATTGCACAGATGCGTCCCACCAAATTTTCCAACATTCTAGACAATCCATCTTATATTCGATACTTCAAAAAATCATTGTCTCGCGATAATCATGATTGGCACTCACTTTCGGGATGGCGTCAAACCGTGCATCCGGCCCCGCATCCAGCCCCGCATCCTCCGCTTTGGCTGAAGGCCAGCTTCACGGCAGGAGACTCTCTCCATTGGAGAGCTGGTCCGAGCACCCTAAGCGATCGCGATGCCACTCAGGGCCAAACAAATGGATGGGTACGGGGCAGCAGACAGCTGAAAAGTGCCACATTGTTGCATCGTATCGTTTTCTTTGATAGGCTTAGTACCAAGCTTCGGATCGACAGAAATTGACAGCTGACACTGCTCCTGCTTGGCCCAAAAAGGAGATCGAAGTTTTGGCCCGTGTCTTAGCTGGGGCTGGTAAATGGAGCCGAAATTTTTGAAATTTTTTAATAAATGATGAATTTTTTGAACTAAAGAGCTGCGATTGGTGGTTCATATTCGTAGGTAAATTTTATTGATTCAAGCTCTTCGTTGCGGCTAGTACCCTATTTAAGGCTAGGCCGAAGGCCCGGACGTAAATTTTCACTATATAAATCGAGTTGTACCTGATTCGTTGCTCTTTAAGGGAAATTTTACTATATTTAGTTTCAATTCGTTGATAGGTACCCCATAGGCTTCACGGCCCATTCACGTTCAAATTCTTCGAATATCACCTCAGTCTCAAAGAGCCGACGCCGCGCTTTGCCTCGATCAGTTGCATATAGCGTGACTGTCGCAAAATTGTATTAGCTGCATGCTGTTTTTTTTCCGGCTCGTTCACCCATGTGATGAGTACCCTTGCCGTCTCGAAAGCACTGCAGGCAACAATTAATCTGCTCTACTCCGGAAGCTATCCGCAGAATTGTTGCCACGTCACTTTCCCTTGAGATATTTTGCGATAAGCGGCTTTCCTGAACATGGCGGGCTGGACATCCAGGATGGCGGTGAAAAATGTCTCAGGTTTTGCCAATCCAGCCACTTGATAACTTGCATTGTACAACACTTCGTTTGCAACGAGCCGGCTGGTCCGAGAATCTGCCCTCTCTCAGAGACGGTCTGGCACACTGTGGCTGTTTTGGTAGACTGGACGCGAGGCCAGGAATGGATAATGCATGCGACCTCATTGTATCGGGCTCTAGGTCGCATAACAGGTGAAGGCTCTACTAAAGAGAGCCCCGAGTTGTCACAAAAAGAAATTCATCCGCCTCACTATGGATCTTCGGGGAATCCACATACTATCATACACCTCCCCAGTGAAATGTAACTAGGGGCCAGACTGCAGCTGGCGTTCGGGTAGGAGGGACCCGGGAACTTTGACACTTGGAAGGCCACCCGGTGACCTAGCAAGCTGGGTCCTCAGGGTGTGAGGACGGAAACCATGATTCCTTCTTTCTGGCCTTCGCTCATCACTACTGATTCACTAGCAGATCGGCGCGAAAACAATTCTGCAGGAAGACTGCAAGAAACAGGAGGCAAGTGTCTTATCAAAGGCTTTATGAATTTTGGTTGGCTATTCATCGGGCGGTGAGCGGGCTGCATGCTGAGAATGAAATGAATGTGAGTGCTAGGGTTCGGTAAAGATCCAGGGCTGCATTAACCGGTTCCAACTGCAGGAGTTCTGTGCTGCGGTCCGGTGGCTGTGTCTCGCTGTTTCTTGCCAAATTCAGAGTACCACATAGCTCACCGAGAGGAAACAACTTCACCTTTCACCTTCCCATGGGCACACCCACCATAAATGATGGATCCCTCCCATGAACTTGACTTTTGAAGATTAGCCATCGGCACCTACCTACCTTTATCATAGTGGAGGGTAGGTAGGTGCCTTAGCTGAGCTATACTTTATATATTGAGCTACGTTCTACATACTCCACAGAAATAATTCAGCTCCAGAGCCTCTCATTTAGTAGACTCTTTCGGCTGTTTTATGTAAGAATTCTTCCCAAATGACCTCCGCTTCCAAACCTTGCTGTCTTCTAACAGAAGAACAGACGAGTCGTTCCTCGTATACTTCTAAGCTGCTAGGGCAAGTGGGCTTTGCAGGTTCACGATAGTGAAAAGAAAAGTTACCCACTTGGTGCCCAAATCCAGAGGGTGCGAAGAGAGATGCTGCGGTGAAGAATCATGTTGTGGAGAGGCATCCGGAGTATAAATGCTAGTAAGGAAACGTCAGTTTGCTTCCAAAGAAACCAGTATCCAGTTAACATATAGTCTTAGGGGAGCTGGAGGTTCTCCCCGATTTCCAGGAAGCGCAGCAGAATGCTTCCTTCGACAACCGTATCTTTATCACAGATCTTGTTCCTCAGCCAACAACGGCACAAGAAGGGAAATAATAATGGAGGCCTTGAGCAATACTCAAATCACTATCACTGCGATCTCCCAGTGCACCTCTCCATACCCAACAATTACCACGGGTATGACAGCCTTACACCTATGCAAGTTGAAGATAAACTCTAACAATTTTAGGGCACCAGAACCCTGCGGTGGGAGATTCTCTTGTTCCACACCGTTCTTTGATATCCTCATCGATGTCACCGACTCCCTCCCCGAGTTTTACGGGCCCCTCGGAGTCCAGCAGATGCCCCACCAACGCGAGTGCTACTAGTAGAGCACAAACAGCACAATATTCTCCTGAAAGTGTACAATACGACAACACATCTGGATTGGGAGGTGAAGGCTGGAGGAAGCTATGCTTTCTGGTTGCAGGGAGAGAGTCCACGAGACGATGAAGGCTATGAAGGAGAGTCCGCTTATTACAATGGCGTTTGATTTGGCTTCTTAAGGGACTTGAGAGAGAGCTGGGCTGGTGAGACTGGTTTTGGATTTCAATGTTGTAAACTGTTGACGCCAAAAGCTTTGTACCAGGATTTGATTCAAGCCACCGTAGAATACACCTGTAAGCCTCCGGCTAAGCTGCAGCCACTACGAAACACGGGCGTATGACCGGCTGTATGACTCATACAAGCAGGGCGCTAAGGCCCTTACATATATTAAATTCCGCCCTTGATCGAAAGCAAGACCAAGCATTACCCATCACCCTCACTTTCACCATGGTAGAAGAGAAACTTTCAAATACTTTCGTAGCTAGAACAATACAGCAATATGAAAGTCAAGCCATGTCAAACCGTATGTGTCACACGACTGTGACTGAAAATTGCTAACGGGTGTATATTAGATATCCCGGCCGAGGACGTATTTCATCACTTTCCAGATTTACCGGTTGAAATCCGACTTGAAATATGGACTCTAGCAGCAGCTCAGCCACCAAGAATCGTCAAAGCAGCGGAACTACGAGCGGGGAATTGGACAGCGAAGAGATACACAACAGGCTATCCAGAAGCGTTATTGAATGCTTGCCGCGAGTCACATCAAATCCTGCGACGAAATCTCAAACAATGGGGGGGGGGAATGCAAAACCATACTCTTTTATTTCAATCTGGATCAGGACACGCTTTGGTTCCAATCCCAATTCACTAATCCGAGGGAACTAGAAAGCTTTCTCCACGGCAATCAAGACGGCTTGAAACGAGTTCGTCATGTCGCATACCCTTTGAACTACCAAATCAGCCCAGAGTACAAGAACTATTTACTGAGCATTATATCCAGCATGGACCAACTAAGGCGCCTATATCTCATTTTAGGTGATGAACCCAGTGGATATGGTCAATTTGGCTTCATCAAACCAAAAGACTCTCGTGTAGCGCAGGAGTTTGATGAGCTTGATTTTGGAAATTCTTCTCATATGTCATGTGAGAAAGTTGAGGGATACATCAAATGCCGCCTTCAGGATGAACGGCCGGTTGGATATGTTCCGGATATTCTCGTTAGGAAAATTGCTCGTATTAAAGATTAAAAAATCAAGTTGCGGTAAGTTAAATTAGTGATCATTTTTCCCGTCGTTAATAGATAATAGAATTTGCATTCATAGAATGTGCGGGGGATGTTTTAAATTGAAAAGGAAAGGGAGGAAGGGTGGGTTGCAAAAAGCGAAAAAGAGGGCGGGGAAGGGGGATGGATACGGAGGATGTACTCTATATTTAATCTTGCAGACATCTACAAAATCCTCATCGCTCAAAACCTCTGCGGCAGGAACTTGGATCAGCAGGAAATTGAGTCCAGAAAATATAATTTTTGATTATATTTTGAGAAAGCCTGTTGATTTGTGACTAAATTTGAGGATCGGTGGTTGTAGGTCAGGTGACTTTGCCCCCTATCTTTCTCGCTTGTTGATAGGGAACATCAACACTATCGATTGAGTGAATCTATCAATTTACAGGCTTCTCACAAGAAATGCTCCTGCAAGAGGGCCCAGTACATGCTACAGCGGGTCAGTGGGACAAAATTTTTGGGTTGCTCTTGGGGGTTGGTAAGATCCGACTATGATTCGGGAGAGTGGCGTGGGAAGAATCCGTGCGCTCTGAAGAGCTGCGGAGCAGAATGTACTACTGGGGATACACCAGAAAAATTGTTCGTGGCGGGTGGTCCTAACCTCCTTGGGCCATCTGAAAGACACCGGGCTGCCGGGTAGATTCTTCGGGGGAGGATTACACAATAATTCTTTGAATTGTTGGCCCCTATGGCAACAAGGATTGGTGTCTGGTACGCGCAAACGACAGTTCACAAGCCATTGCTATCCAAGGCCAAGAAGGTTGATTTCCCCTTCGCCCCAACTTTCACCTCAACCTCATCTCACACACCCTCTTAACCGTATCAACCTCAGGCTTTGCTTGAATGACGCGTTGGCCTCCCTTATTACTTGTGCTCTTCGACAACGTGGAGGTCATCGCCAAAAAGCGTGAAAAGGGGCTCAGGGAAAGACGGTGGGTTGAGGGCCGGCAGCCCAGAATCACGATACGACCAAAACAACCTGACCAGCTTCGCTTTTACCTTAATTGATTTGTCAACTTTGTGCGTTTGCATAAAGAATGTAGTGTCTAATTTCAGTGTACGGCACTCAGCGGCGCTTGTACGACCGTCCCGCAAGGAGCGGCACTGCAAGTTCCAACCATCTGATCTCGATTCACTGAACAACAGTCGGATTGCTATACCAGATACACTGCTCACAGCAACACATCAGGGAGATGGGGGGAGGTCTGACAGTGGGGCGTCAGAGTGGTGGTGGATGAGTTGTTTTGGTGGGGGAGTGACATGGATACTTCTACTTCTACGATTACTTTAAATAGTGGTGTATTTTCAATCGACTTCATTTCAATTTCGCGCGTTCATCACTGCCGTCTGCGCTTGATGTTTCCCAAGCCATGCGCTTCCTTAAAAGGAGCTTGATTTTCCAAGTATGCTACACAAACCCTCATCTCCTAGTAAAACATTCAAAACCACGAATTCATTACATGTCCAAAATACAATTTCAATTTCAGTATATTCTGTAGAACAAAAGCACATCCTATTCCGATGGCTTCCACTCTTTGGGGGACTGGCCCTCTCCGTCGCTGTCAGTATCACTGCCAGGTGCAGCAGCTGCAAGATTAAAGAGGATGCTGCCGAAGGAATTAATGCGCTCATTATCGCTATCGAAGTCTCCGGGGGCCTCACTATCTTCCGGGGCATGTCTAACAACAGCTTGGCAGTATTTTATGGTATGTTGGCGAAGGTTGTCCTTCCGATTGTATTTCTTGCCGCACTTGTCACAGCCAAATGGCTTGTCTTTGGTGTGAATGGATTTAAAATGGCGCCGGAGGTGTTCTCGACGTCCGAAAACTCTCGTGCAAAGATAGCAAGGAAAACTATATTGGTTGTGTTCTTCGGTGGTGCCCTCTGGGGGATGGGCGGATCCTGAGGTGATGTTCGTGTTATCGCCTTTGTTGTTATGGCGAGGGTCCTCCGTGAATGATTCTTTGGGTGGCAGCGGCAGAGGATTGAATTGAAATGACGGGAAAATCGTTGTAGGCAGTGCTGAATCGACTTTGGCACCCAATCTAGGCTCGGATGTCGCTGAAAGCATGTTTTCATGCAACGGAGGATGTGTTGCAGCGGACGAAGTGTCTTGAGCAGCATGTTTGTTTGGATCGACGTTGGCTCCTAATCGAGGCTCGGGTATCGCTGAAAGCATGTTGTCATGCAACGGAGGATGTGTTGTAGTAGTATGTTTGTTTGGAACGAGGCTGCCCGTGGTAGGGGAATCGGAAGGGTGAGGGACGCGGCGGGGTTCAAACCTCATATGGCATACGAGGTGCTTCCGTCTGACTTTTCGCTGCAGTTGGTTGAGTGTATTTGTGCTCTGGAACTGGAAATAGAAAATCGAGCAAGCCACATTATGACTATCAAATCGGCGTGGTGCTGCCTTAGATTCAGGAAATAGGGGGGAAGAAGGGCTTTTCCCACCACAACGTCGAGGCCTGGAGATCTCTGTGGGTCGCGCCAGGATAGGACTCTCTCCATCCCAGTCTTCGTGTCATCACTGGTCCTCGCAGGTTCGCGATACGCTGCTAAGCAGCCACCAACATCCCACCAACATAATCTACCACTCGAGGTCTCCCCCCACCATTTATTTCAATTTAAAAGTTCAGTAATTCGACAATAATCGGAGCACTTCAATTCTCTCAAACGCGACCGTCAATCTCAATGATCGAATATTCAGCGCTCTCGCAGACTCGCAGCAAGAAAGAGAATGCCAATTCCGACCAACGATTCGAATATCATCGCACCTCGGGAGACGCCAGAGGCCACCAGGCAATGCCCTGATAAAATGAACGAGGAAATTCAACACGAAACGGACACAATTCAGGCCATGGAGCCAGTCACACTCGCAGATGTCTTGGAGCCACTTCGCACCTTTCGCTTATTTCGAAATCTTCCAGATCGTTCTCGGGAAATGATCTGGTCAATGGCTCTCGAACCGCGACTAGTCGTATTATGTCCGCAACTCGAAGACGAGACACCCACATATCGCAGGTGGCAGATCCTTATGGAATCGCCCACGATGACAATTCCTTGCGTATGTCGCGAAGCCAGGGCTCAATTTTTACGAAGCTATACCAAGTTGGAAAGCAATCAAGCTGGGGACAATACTTGGATAGACTTCTCTAAAGATACTATATTCTTAGAGTGGGAACGTCAAGCTTCCTGCCGAGTTGTTACGGATTTCCTTAGAGAACACCTACAAACAATCCAGAGCTTAGCTATCGACTTCAACTATTGTATGTTTGATCGCAAGGTATACGACTTCCTTCGAAGCAGTCTCCCTCATCTTCGCGAGCTCAAGTTCGCTGTTGTATCTGATCAGACCCGCCGCCGCCAGTCTTTTCTTGCTTTAAAGGATCTTGAGCCAGAATCCTGTCCAGCACGTCACCAAATCAATTATATGTCTGAGCAGATCTACAACAACTATGGTCATTACTGGGCATGTAGCTGGACGCTAGTAGACGCCCAGCAGATCAATTGTCAACTCGTTAAGCGCTGGTACTCAGATCCATCGGACCGAGTTAAGTGTTCTTTGGAGCAAAAGTTGTGGCATCTGTCATATTGGAGGCAGTGCCTAGATAAAAGGTCCCAAATTCCCAAACGCAAGACACCTCCAACTAGTGAGCCGGAGCCGAAGCCGAAGAGAGCTAACAATGCCACTGAGGAACTGGATTCCAAACCGGTAAGTCGCTGTTGCGAGACTGAATTCGTCGATTTTAATGACAATAGGTTTTCGTCGATAAAGGACGTAAAAGTGGCCTGAAATGCCCAAGCCCCAGGAGGCTTCGGAGCGCAAAGAAAGGGGTTTAAGGTTGAAAGGTTTATTTGAGCTAGAAATCTATACTACTTGCTCTTTACTTGTGCAATCCTGCAATTTACGTTGACCTCTGCGGTGGAGCTAGCCGTGAAATTTGCACAGCCTATCGTTTCTTGTCATAACAATTGCGCGCTCTTTTCTGAGATCGGGAGATAGGGAGGGCGGAAAGTTGTGACGTCAACTCTCCTGGAAGAGTGGAGTTCAGACCCCGGTAGCTGTGGATGCCAGTTTGCAAATCTATCACGCGGTGAAGGCGGCACGGGTTGAGACATGATCCAATCAAAGGGAGTGCGTGCCATGCGAGGATCACTTGGCTACGGTGTCCCGATCATGACCATAGAGCGTAGCTTTGCATCAAAGTGACCGGGGTAGTACGGCGGCCGGATAACGACCATAAGGCGCAACTTCAGGCAGCCGCAGGCGCCCTTGTATCACCCTGGAATGAACGTCGCGGTATCGCCAACAACACACAAACGCCCAAACAATGCCACCAACCCAGGCGGACCGGATCCCATTGCAAGCCCAAAAGCTTGTAGTGCAGGAGCGCATGAATTCAGCAGTGGAAAAAGCATATTGGTTAGGGCAGGGGCCAAGATGGCAGAATTTCCTCGTACGCACGCCGCTATATCGTGCCGCTGGGCAAGCAGTGACCCTGTCGCTCACGTAGAACAGGAAGCTCGTAATCTTTTCGTTCAGGAAAGGCTGAATCAGCAAGGCCTGTCCATCAGGCAGTTCAAAGACCTCGATGAGCGGTCCAAGCGACACTGCATTGAGCGCCTGCAGGAGGCTTTCTACGACGAATTTTTCCAGTACAGTCGTGACGGGGAATGGATGGAGGGGGCAGTTGGCCCCGATGAGAGATGGATCCGCGTTCCTGGCATGAGTGATTGGCATGTTAAATGGGCTCTGCAGGCGATCGAGAAGGCTGAGGAGCGTATGGCGCCCCATGTCGTTGTCTTTGCAACTCTGCACACGGAGGAGGTTACTGATTAGTATAGGATCGGCTAATACTGTAGTCGAGGCGCCTCGTCCGCCACCTTACGACCCTGTGAAATCATCTGCACTTGAAAATCAAGACGCGAACCGTGCCATTTAAAGGCGGCCTTGGCCAGGAGGATGCACGCAGTGGAGGAGGTAGTGGGTTCTGGCCATGTCTAACAAGTATGTTTGAGTGAGTGAGAGACATCTGGTAGGCTCGTCTGAAGAGTTTTACATATGCCTGCGACTCGTTTGCGCCCTTTGCCGTGTTCACTTCTCTGCTGATAAAGCAAGAACGAGGAAAAGAAAAACAAAACATTCACTGCCCAATCAAAACTGTTCTTCCATTTCTTTGAAATCCAAGCCCAACTCCTTTCCAGGCTCAATGTGAATTTTCGGCTTCTTTTCCATGTTGAGCCTTTCCTCGAGAGCTTCTTCAAGTCGCGTTCCCTGTTCCATTGACAGTTTATAAAAATAGAGATATGTTATGGACTCAATAGCCTTAAAGTGCTGCAAACCCTTCGGGTTACACCAAGAAATTTGGTTATAAGCCCGTGAAAAAACCGCGATATGCTTTACACGCTCAACTTGAAGTTGATTCCGAAGTTTGAAACTGAAGTGGTTGTTCAATGCCTGAAGAGTGCTCTGATCGAAAAGCAGCTTGTCGCGCTCGAAGTCGAAAAAAGGGCCCGTGGGGCTGAACTTGTGATAAACAGCTTCGCCAACTACACGAGATAGTTTGCAAATATGAAGAATCGCTGGAATATTTGTCCTTGTACACGAAACTCTTAAGAAACTGCCCCCAAAATTATGTGCAAGTTCCGATACCGCTAAGAAACCATTGTTGCGATCCGTAGATTCTCGCTGCACTTGAAGGTGAAAAATACGAGGCTCAATGCCTTCCATATAGGCTTTCCAGATCATTATCTGAAGTTCGACAGAGAGGCGATAGAGGCTGGTTTGGATCGTTATTTGACAGTTGGTATTGCTACTTGGTCGAGTGACCGCTGAGCTGGTGAGGCTAGTCGCAATTTGTTTGAAATTCTGGACAGCCTCTGGTAGATCCCCAGGGCGAATATTTTGGAGCTTGATGTGTAAGGTATCGCAGTGCTTTTGTAAAGTTCTGCTAAGATCTCCGTCGGTTTGTCGAGGGGACACCGAATCGGAGAGCTTGGTGAGAGCTTGGAGGAAGCTTTCCAATTCCTGCTGGATTGCATCAGGGGCGATGGTTCGTAGCTTGGATCGAAAGTCTGCGATAGAGCTTTGCAATTTGAAGTAGAGTGGTTTATGCCGGTGCCACGTTGAGGGAGGTTGAACTTGGGGCAGCGGGGTGTCCCGTCGACATGGGGGAGTTAAAGGAATCCTGCTGATTTCATCTCCTAAATTTTGCTTCTCAGCCAAGAGGACAAGAAGGTATTCCAAGCTATAATTTTTTGGTTTTTGGGATGACCGGAGTGACCGCAATGCCAGGGAAAGGGGGTCCGAATACTGGCCTTCTTCCCGTACGCCGTCGGCCATTCGGGTTGGGGGATTTGTATCGAGATGTGAGAGGTGTTCAGGCTGGCAGAAGAATAGACAGAAGACAAGGCGCGTAGAGGAGATGTGCTTGGGAGCAAGCTGTTTAATACCTGCTCTTTATACAAAGCCTGCATCTCGCATCAGCTCTCCGAAAATACGAAAGCCAGTGGCTGACTTGTTCTTGGGAGCGTGATTCGGCTACGGCTCAGAAAAAAGAATGGCTGGCTCTTTTAGTCTTCCAATGACAAGAACCGAATGCGATCCACCCTTTCAAACTGTCCACCGTTAGACATAAGCTGCACATACCTGCAAATATTTTCACCAACTAAAGATGAATAAAAGGCTTCGGGACTTGTTTGGTCTTCATTACATCACATAAAACCAAACATTTCCTCTAATAACATTACGAATTCTTTTTTCAGGGTGTTATGTCGATGGGAGGCGTAGAAAGATCGGCAAAAATATGGTTGCTGAGATGTTGCCCCACAGTCTGAAGATGAGGGTGTCGTTCATAGTCGCCGTTGGTGCTCTGCATGATCCCAACCGTGTCCTCGGATGCACATCTGCTTCGTTAGCTCCGCGGAATCTCCAAAGTATTGATGCCTTCTCAACTGGCCCACCATGCAAACGAAATCTATTATAAGTAAGAAATGCTTTACAAGTACAACTGTTCGGGGCACCGAAAATAGCTTTAAGGTTAATGAAACGTTAGCAAAACAGTTGGAAACAACTTCATCCTTTCTAATCCCAGCCCTCCTATTTGCAGAGGCAAACTTGGAGTGTACAACGTCGGCTAAGATACAGATTTCAGTTCCAACCAAGCTTCCGTTAAAGTTTCTCGCACTTGCACCTACAGCTGCGGAGACACGTTCGATGTTCACCGATACAAGAACAGGTCTCTTTGCATTTCGTTTTGCAAGCACAACGAGTCGAGTACTTTATGATTTTGTCAATACGTTGTTGAACTTGAGGGAGGTCTTCCGCAGTGATTTTGTAGGCTTCTGGATTCCTCTTCAAGTCTTTTTTTATGGCTTCAAGAAATTCTTGTGTTTGATCTTGAGGATCTTCGTTGGTGACTGCATCTCGATGTTCTGCAATGAATTCCCATATAGGAAGGTGATGGGAGACGAAGAATCTCCTGTCAAGGACCGTGCCGCCACGGCAGAGGCAATTTGTCGCTGACATCGCGGAATGGATTAGCCCTGGCTTCATAATGATGGTGTCCCTGTGATTGAAGGAATAATGTGGATCCACTCAGGGTTTGGCCTCCAACCCTCTCCACATCTCGCAAAATCTGCGAGTGCTTCAGCCTTTTTCTCCGTATCCAGACCGTCTAAATCCACTATTGCCCATAACTTCACTACCTCCTCATCCTTTTCATCCTTGTTTCCTTCTACCGTTACCCAAGTAAATGGTCCCATCCAATCCATATGAAAACCCGAAACAGAACCCGCTTGCGCATTTATTTGAAATCGCAAGCAGCCTTTGATACTTGATTTGATCTTAACGGTTCTCGAGTCTTTGTCCCTTTGAAGATGCACTGATCTTTCGGTTTCCTTCCCAACTGCCGCATCTATTGCAGTCTTCATGATCTCATCAGTGATCTCTCGAAGGAGAGAAGAATACTTGAATAAGGGTTCTGGCGTGACGTCGAGCTCCGAGGAAAAGGAAAAGTTCAGCCCGTTCATAGCAGTGGTGGAGATTTCGCCGTTGGATTCTTTCCAGCGCCGTTTGTATTCTTCAACGGAGATGTTCCTCACAATTTCCTCTGCTTGTCCGAAATCGTGGATCGAAACCGATGCGTTGTCGGGGAGGCTGTCCACAAACCGATCGCTTGTCAGGATGGCAGCCTCGATTTTCCGTGCTTCAAACCATTTTTTGTCTCTCAGAACCAGTATTTCTGGGTTTTCCATCACAGCCCATTTGTTCGAGAGCTGGGTTGCGTTCACTATAGCATATTTCGCCGAGGGGCCTACACAGCGAGCAAGGGAACCCTTCAAAATATGCTGCCCTCTCGGTACCCCGGTTCGAACAAAGTGTGTCCCTTCTACCCCCTTGGACCATGCGTCTTTCAGTTTCTCGGAGTAAACTCTGAGCAGTTCTTCTCGCTTTTTGTCCTCCTCCATATGCTGCTGTTTGGCTTTATTCGCCGCCATCCTGACGCAAGCCTTCATCTTCCTCCTCTTCTTTGCTTGCTCCTTTCTAGCTTTTTTTTCATTCTTGTCTGCATCCTCTCGTTCTTTAAGTGCTCTTTTCTCATTTTGCTTCTGGAGCTTGTCTGGGTCAGGCTCATTCCTAGGTCTGTAGTTAGAGAACAGATTTTTATTAAGTAAGATTAATTTACCTTTTTTTTTCTCGGCATTAGGAACTGATTAAATATGCTTTGGGTGGTGCGGAATTCAAAATCCAGTGGTTTTTTGCAGTTGTGTGTGTTGTTGTATAGGAGGGAGAGTCGGACAAAATGAGGTTTCTCCGCGAACCTTGGGTTCGCGTGGAATTTCAGGAGGCCCGGCCCACCAAGCGCGACTGCTTTTCCTGCGAAGCCAAGGTTCGCAGAGAATTTCAAACCAAGCCCCCGGCGTGACCCAGCGAGGTCAGCGCCCCCGCCCACTGAGCGCGACCAACGAGATTTCCCTGCGAACCTGGGGTTCGCAGAAGCAGAGAATGGGCGGCGGCCCACGACTTCTTGGCCTGAGGCCTATTGCACAGACCCAACCCGCAGGGACTCATCCCACACGATGATGTTCTTTTCGGCTCGTCCTTGTGATCAGGAACCCAACCCCTGCAGATCCTACTGTTCGTAATAGGCAGCGTTCTGGCGGATGTGCCGGCCCAGATAACCACAGATGTGGTAATTTCACACAAGCATGCTGAACACAGCCAACACATGAATCAGAGGCGCTTGATTCGGGGTGTGACCAGGAAGTGACACGCTGAGAGTACGGGGGCTTGCAGTTTGCAGGTGAGCAGCGAGTATGAGACCACAAAATTAAAATAAGGAGGTAGTGACGAAGGACGATTGAGACTGGATTGAAAGCGATAGAAGGGTCAGGAGGGACAGTTTGGTGAAGGACGGCAGTCAGCAAGCGTTCTTGAATTGGATTTGAAGTAAGTTTCGTCATGCCTCCCGAAAGGTAACTACAGCTGGATCTGGTGACTCGGACTCTTTCTCCTTTCCTCTCCATTGAACCTCCTCTGCGGTACTTTCTTCCGCGGTCACGACCTTGGTGAACACCGTTTGAAGGATAGGGAAGAGTCTATCCCTTACATAATCCCCGATTTCATTTAAATGAAGTACTTCGCTTTTAGTGTATCGACCAAGCGGCAACAATTCGTCAAAGTGGAGTAAGATAGAACCTCTAGTTTGCTTTTCAGCACGATGTAGTCGAACTTCGAATCTTGTATCGGCCAAAAAAAACGAGAGTGATTACCCGGATAATATCAAAAAACCTTTCATCCTCTTTAACATGTTTCATCCACTTGTAGATGTTATATAATGCCTGGCTTGCCGTGTATAGATTGGTCATGTGCGCGTCCCCATCATCCCCCTCCTTTTGTTGTTCCAGAAGAGGAATGGAAAGCATAGACTACTGTCTGGAGAAAGGCATCCCCAAAGCCTGCCTGGAGGATTAAATCTTCTCTCGTAGTGAATAATTCCGCTCTGAAGCCTATAGCAAGGTGTGGTTTGGGCAGTGAGATCTCATCAAGGCAACGAGATGGTAGGTAGGTGTCTGTCTCCTGCGACCATTCGCTGTTCGTATTCTAATCAAGGAGTTTGCAGTGGATGAATTGACGTGTGATGTATATTTTGCTGACTTGATCGTTTATCGTCCACCTTTACGTTGAGCATGTATTCCGAAGACCGGGGATAGTCGTGAAGTATTTGCTTTTATTATCCGAGCTTGGTAATTGGCACACCCGCCGAACTCTCAGTCGTTCCGGTATGCTAGGAGAGCGTCGATGTATGAATCCCGTTTTGCAGATAATGCTCAATTGTATCAGCAATGATGTTGGCGGAAGCCTGTTGCCAAAAAAACCCCTCCTAGCTACTTAAGCATCACCCGCCACCGATTTTTGGACTGCATTCTGCTTTCGTTTGCGCTTGCCAAATCCGAGATTGCCTTGTGCGCGCGGCACCCTCGTTTTATGGCGGATGAATGTGTAGAGATCGGTTTGTCCTGCTGTGTTGGAGCTTGCATCCTGCCGTTCTTCCACACAACCCCACTAGAGAGCTATGTGTCGTCACAAAAAAAAGAGATTCGACCATTCGGAGTGCAGTTCCCACCTGCTGTGTGGCTGTGTGGCACAGGATGGGAACCGATATGCAGATGTTCACGTGACCTGTTCGACCCTAAGGTTACAAAGGACTCAGCAGCGCCACTGGTCGTTGATACACACCTACACCAGCCCCAAAACCCCTGATGACGACGAACAACCCAGCGTAATAGACACGAATTCACAAAATCCTCATCACTCAACGATGGAGATTGCCTTCAAAGAGGCTGGGACGCCCAACAGGTTTCTAAACTTGCATGAAGCCCTTGCAAAAAACCGTTGCATACTCATACAAGCGCTTCTACGTACGCTTCTGTGTGCATTTCCCGACCTGTTCGAGCCGATGGGCCTTAAAGAAGCTGTTACTGGTATTGAATTTGCCCATGTTTACTTTGGCCCGATATTCGAAAATTTCAACACCAGATGGAACCTTAACTCAAAAGATCGAGATATAATTCAAGATGCAGCCAATGAGCTCGATGATGATAGAATTGAATGTGCCTTTCTTAAGTATGGGGATATCTATAGTATTGTTGCGTTGATTTTTGCTTTCCGCACAAATAAGGAATTCGGAAGTGCATGGAATGCCCAACCCAACGCAATACGGGGATGGATAGTGAAAGGTGTCGACTTTCTAGCGACGGAAGAGTTTAAGAAGTGGAGTTACCAATTTATCCCCCCGAGAAGTAGGTCGACTTGTTCATAAAATGGCATCTGAGGCTAACGTATTTCACAGAGCATCCAGTCTCGAAACGCCGATATCTCGGCCAACATGCCGGGAGGCGACAGATATATCCAGGTATCTCTCCTTCGCAAGGGATAATCCCGAAGCCGCGGGAAGAGGATCCAACCATTAAAATAGTCCATTACACGCATCAGCAGTCGCAACCCAAGGCATACAAGCAGAATAAACAAAGTCCGCATGCTTCGAGCTCTATTATCGATTCCCCTGACACATCACAAACACCGCCACTAGAAATGTCGAATTTGCGGGTAATAAAAGAAACAACCCAATTGCAACCACAACGTCCTCCCTCGGAAACGAACTCAATGCGAGCTCAACCAAATAACGGCAACATCCGCCCGGCAGCAGATCTGACTGGCAATAGCACATACCTGGTACCGCAGGTACCAAATGACCACCTTCAGCCTAGCGGTCGTAACGCTGAGACAGCACGGTCGGAAACACCATTAGACGGACTAAATGATGAGAGTGTGAACACTTTAAGAAAGCGTATGAGATTTACCGAAGTGAATAATCAACAAAGACAACCTCAGCAGATTTGGTCTTCTGTACCAACCCAACCTATGCAAGCGCAGGCACCATATCCAAGGAAAGGGGGTGGAGTAGATAGAGGCTTGCAACAAAGCGGACAAGGATGGGCACAACATACACCTCAACAAAGCGGATATCCTTCGCCTCCATCATTTGAAACAACATATGGAAGACCGACCTATACAGGACAATATAAATATCCAAATATAGGAGGGTTATTAGCGGGCCAGAACGAAAATGGTTAGTATACACCACTTGGAATATGATCGCAGGCTTACGATCCTGCCTAGATACACCGATAACTCGATACCTAACGACTAGCCAACAAGCACCTCCATCGAATCAAAACCGGCTCCCATATCACAACTCATTGCTTCCGCGCAAAGCGAATAGGTATAGTTTGGAACCTCAACACTTGCAACAACAATACAGTTAGTTAAAACCCCTTGTGTATGATTTTTGCGCTCATGGATATTCTATTAGGTTTTCGAGAGTTGGTCCAACTAGAGTCAAGTTATCAAGGATTTGTAGCAGAACAGTCTCTTGATGATGGTCCTGATTCGGTGGAAGACCTTTTTCCACGACAACAGCCTCTTGATGGTGGTACTGATTCAGTGGAAGATTTTTTTTAATTGATAACATTAATAAAAGTAACGACACTAGTAAATTGTAACCAATACAAAGCTTCAATGGGCCTCTTCATTCTTTCAGACCTCCCCTCAACTCCTTGCTCTCGCTCTCGCTCTCGCTCTCAGGGTAAATTGCCAAAGCCCTAGCTGCAGGACGATCTTCTGGCTTCATGCGCTGAGGGAAGAGTTTGATGCTCCTGCAGGACAATGGCAAGCGATAGAGTGTGAACCGGGACCAATATTCCTGCTGAACAACTAACAAGCCACCGACGAAAAGAAAAATATACTCTGGCGTCTTCCCATCTATCTGTTCCAAGTTCTTAAGCGTCCAATTCTCATTATTGGCCTCCTCACTGCCTGGCTCTAGAAAAAGATTTCGCGTTACTCTGTTCTCTAGCCTTGCCTACTTAATTTCATTAGGGAGAACCTCGCCAAACGATCATATTCACAACATACCACCGACAGCACTTCGCGGTTCTGACGTTCCTGATTCCCTTTATGCTGAGTTATCCGATCCCTATAGGACTGCTGTTCAGGGGTGTAGTTCGTAGTCATTGTGGTATGGAAATAGGAGGATGGGCCTTGAAATTAGTTAGCATTGCCGAAGGATAATCATTATCTGCGCCTGCCTATAAACTGACGATCTTTATGCTGTAGTGACAGCTTGATGCTAATCGCAAATGCGTTCGAGATTGAGGGACGGCGGATCTTTAGGGTTACGTACAATCAGGAGTTGCTGCCCAACTTTAGGCGTCCTCACTGGGTGCTATGCTCGCTGGCTCTCCACCAACGTATTTCGTTGCGCTGCTTGGTTGGATGTGGAAGGCTGGTTGCGATTTGTCGATGATCCCAAGCAGTAAGACCACTACTACTATCTTCAGTGATGGTGCTGCAAATGATAATGGGCTACGTTGTTGAGTTTAAAGCGTGCATCCATGCCCAAGAGCGCGTGATCGCGCTAAAACCGGCCGATCTCGGCATCTTGCGCGAGGTTATAATGATCCGTGGTAGCGACAAAGGAAAGCGAAGGACTACCCAACAATCAATGGCGATGGCATAATCTAGTACAAATGCCTTCTTATTAGGCAACTCCTGCGGACATTGGGCTGTTTCGCTTGCGCTTCAGAGAGAACGAGCCGCACGACTCCAAGCTTGTCAAAGAACAGTGTCATTGTTGTCCTTACGGTCCCGCAACCTTTTCTACAAACTTCACCTTGAAGCTTGTGAAAAAAAATTGGGCCCTGAGATGAGGTTAGCGCTACCGATACAAGAATAAAAGGAAAGGAGATGGGATGAGGTGAGGTACGAGAGGCTTAATTTGTTCTCAGAGACCCTTGGTGACCTTGCGCTAAATTTTTGGAACAATATATAGAGCGATGGACGAAATCGTTGCTTTGGGTTCGTCTGAACCAGGTAACAACATGTAGAGCATATACACGAGGTTGCAATACGCAAAAGGACCTTTTATTTGTTTCTTGACGCTGAGGTCTAGCAGACAAGTTTGACGTTGAGCTGTAAGAGAAATCGGACATCCAAGACAAAAACCAAAAAATAGCAAAGTGAAAAGAGGAAAACCAAAAGACCTGCATTGTCCCTGCTTCGGGATTTATGGCCTGATGCCCAGCGTAAAACTAAGCCTCCTTTCTCAGAGCGCCTTTAATCACTGCTCGATCCACAGGAGAGAGCGCTTGGGCCCAATCACGGACTTCTTCCTCCGTCAGGTCCGACATCGAGGCAGTCGAAGACTTTTTGCTTCCATTCTTTTTTTCTCCTCTTGTCGCTGGACCTAGTCTCAGGTGTTAGGGTTCTCTTCCTTCTCTCCACCTGCCTTTTCTCCCCATTCCGTTTCTCGCCACTGGACTCCTCGTCGCCGGACTCATCAGTCTGAGATCTTTTGGTTTCCTTCTTGTTTTCCTTCTCCGTCACATCCGAGTTTCCTGTCAGAAGATCCTCATGAACGTCGAAGGGCTTGCCACCCACCCAAATGAGATCGCCAAATCCTTCCAGAATTCCTTCCCTCCTCACCACATAACTTTCCAAGACAACACAACAAGCTTGCCCACGAGGAGGATCACGCGACGGTGTTCTACCAGTTCCAAAGTAGATTTCTTCTTCGTCCTTCCTGAGAACTGGCCTTGTCCTTCAACGCGTCAATCTCTTGTTCCACGAGCTTTTTAGCTGGGTCGCGAAGATCAGTTTTCAAACGCTTCCAGTCTACGTCTTGAAGTCCGTCCTTGTGCTTCTTGAGGTTGAAACAGTGCGCAACAATTAGCCATGCGGTAAACTCCCCAGACTTATTGCTTTCGTCAATACGATATTGATTGATAGCCCATGCTGAAAGATGCAGGTGAAAGCGACCAGAAGATGGCTCGCTCACTGTTTGGATGTCCTTTGTCCAGACGTATGGACAGTGTGAACGGGTTCGTTATACCGGACAGCACAATATCCGGATGGCGCGGGTAGAGGACCCTGGGTAGGTGAACGTTGAAATTGAGGAGAACGGGAAAGAAGATGAGTTGATATTTGGATGACCGTCATTGTACTGTTGTATGTTCGTCTTTGAAAGAAGCCGTTGGTCTTGAGATGTTGGGTCAATGTTGGTGTAATTTGATGGCTCAAGGGGGGTGGAGCGTGAGAACATGCGGAACAGAGCAGATATTTATGCTTGGATAAAGGACTGGAGAAACCGACTACGAATTTTACCTCAGCAGCGGTAAGCAGTGGGAAGTGTGCTGGAGGGAATCTGCCGAATTAGGATGGTTACATGAAGCCAATTCTGCGACGCCTATTTTATAGGCACTGCAGAGCAATCTACACAGACCTCTCCTCAGATCAAAGCTTTTTTACAGGGCGATGATTGCCTTGGCTCACGCAGAGCACCCCTAGTGAAATCTTTGATCGGGACAGACTTCTAGGGAGATGCATCTCGGATGAGGCTCTAAGACTTATTCATTGGTAGAATCCCTATAAAGCTATGCACACACCTCCCAATTCGGCTGAATCCCTCCAAAAGCCATGCACACCTCCCAATTCGGTAGAATCCCTCCAAAAGCCATGCACACCTCCCAATTCGGCAGAATCCCTCCAAAGCCCATGCGCACCTCCCAATTTGGGCCAGAATCCCTCCACAGCCGAGCATGCTTCCAAATTCGGCACCCAGCCTGCACACACTTCCCTTCAAACGATGAGATTATGGATTTGGTGGCACCAACAGGAAGACTTTTCGGACACCAACCAAGACACTTCGCTATCCCACGAGGACTCCCACTTTGAGTGGGCTGGCGGGTCGTGATTTAGTGCATAGACCTTCACAATTCCTATCTCTTGGAATCTAGAATTGAGGTGATTAAAGGTTCTAGACCCTTTGTTGCTGAAGTTTTATGCGGCCATGGAAAGTCTGTCGATGGCCAGTTGCAGTGGCTGCTGCTAGGCGTCACGCAACCGCAAAGAATGGGCAAGGGTTGTTTCGTCGGACAGACATTGTGGCGTAAACTCGATCTTCACACCTCCTGCTCAATTCCCTTTTCTAGTGATATTGGAGTTCTTTTTGCTAATGATTTTATGTTGGTCTTGGGAATCTCCACCGAATCCGAGCAGGCAGGCGGGACGCACTGTACTAGACATAGTATAGCATAAGAAATTTAATCGATCCACAGAAATGACGAAGTGATGCCACCAGGCTTACACCATGAGTTTCACCAAGGGGTCTCTTGTTTGATTCGGTGGGGACGTGGGGACGTGGGGATCTCGTCCCATGTATAATAAGAGGCAGCAGGGCAATCTGCATACGCCCTCCTTCATTCCCATTACTCACCGCTCTACAAGCGTTCGCCTCACTCCCTCTCCCTGATTATCGTTCACTTCAGGCAGAGGCATCTGCATACGCCCTCCTTATTCCCTATTGCTCGCCGCTGCTGCAGGTGTCCGCCTCACTTCATCCACGCATCCCCGCTTGTCGGATTCATTGCCACGCCACCCCAGACAAGACGAGGCAACCAGCCTGCGCCTATACCACGTATCCTTCACCAACCATACATTCGCTAGCCACCGCTCAGCATGACGGAAATATCCCTGGGGTCGGCTCTCCAATATTTGCGGAGTCAACCGGCTGTCGTCGGAGACACTTGCCATTTCGACAGCGATCATGCCTCACAATCCACTGATTCGACGGGTTCATTAAATGCTACCAATATCATCACTTCACGGTGGTGGGAAAAAGACGGTTGTGAAATACTCAAGACCTCAGATAATTTCCATGAAGTCGGCCTCGTTCTCAAGTTTTCCCTTTTCCAAGATACAAAGGTTCCCTTGCAGGCGTTAGCCGGGCGACAGGGAAGTTGGCTTCGTGCCTTTTTGTGTAATCTTCTTGGGATCAGGGATGACGCTGCAGTACATGAAAATGATGGCTCATGGACAGCGAACGAGATATTTCGCCTTTGTAGACAGGCAAATTCGTTGTCTCATCGTGCTACAGATTGGAGCTGGATCCTAACAGACATAGCCTCTCAAGTCAGTGCAACCGAAATCGGTGAGAAACTCGATGCCGCTATGTCCTTGGCATTTGTCGAGGTTCCCCTCCATTTCTGGGTAAGACATCTACTTGGCTACAAAGACGTTGTTGCTTCAGAGTTCTTTAATGCCTTATCCAACTCCCGCAATGACTTTTCTCAATACCTTCAAGAACTCGGTCTGGCGAGGAGTAAATGGGAAGAGTTAAGTGAGGTAAGTTTGCACTACTTTAGGGGGAGGGTAACTAACCTTTTTAGTAGAAAGTTCAAACACCTTTGGCGCAATGGATGATATCAACCAGTCTACGTTCTTACGAGGCCTCCCCAGATCCTATCGATGCTCTTTTCCCCATCTTCGATCCGATCCAAGAATTGTTTACAACACCGCACCACAATCTCATTCCATTGCTCGAACGGTTAGCCTTTTTGGCCGAAAAATCCAAATACAAACTTCTCCGGCAAAGTGACAGGGGTTTTCTGGACATATTCTCAACCAATTTCTCTTTCTTGGACTATCTTTCTGCGCCAGAGGACTTTGCGAAGTCAATTACAAATAATGACGACAAATTATTTCAATGTATCTCTTATGAGAATATTCTCGATCCTAGTCAAGAACACCTCAGGACTCTTGGCCGTCAGTCGTCAAATTTATCTGATGATGTAGCAGCGTGTATCACTATAAGTAGCAGCTGGCTGCCACATACGATAAAACTTGCAGAAGTACGTTACCTCTCTAGATAAGTCACATTCTGCTAACTTTAAAGGCCTTGGTAAAACTCAAAAATTACCACTCTGCGGGCGCTGTAGGAAGTGGTCTTGAGAAAGCGGATCCTTTGTCAGCCGCGGAATGGCCAATTTGGAAAGTCATTAGCCCTGAGAACAACTTTGCTACCCTTCGAGCTCTTTCAGCCGAATCACATACGCTTTCATACCTTCCTCCAGTCGTCCATAAGCTACAGCAGTTAGAGGGTGCAAAGGAGCAAGTGTATATGAAGTATTTAGGGGAAAATCCAGATTCTCTTGAAGGAGCAGTGGAGGTGGAAAAGGCACTTAAGAAAGGGGACAAAGAGACTTGGGTTGGAGTTTTTGGGTCAAGTGAGTCACTTGCACAGAAAGTTTGGAGGTTCCTAACATGTGCCTCGGGTAGAAAGAATGAAAGCAAGTAACAATGTAAGTTATAACTGTATGCCTTGGCCGTAAGCTTTCAATGTTAACCGAATAGCATTCTAAACAATACCACTCTCCGCGGATTGCTGATTTGAGGGCACCAACCAACTACGAGAATCCCACCCCAGACTTAAGCCTAAATCTTGGCAACTCGAATTTATTTCCGCCTCCCCCAATTACCCTTACAAATTCGAAAGCAGCTCCTTCTGAGTCAGCCTCTCTGAAAAGAAAACATTCAAGCACCAGTAGAGACGAAGAACAGGTTAATGCACCGAATGTTGAACTACACTGTCAAAACCCAAATATTTCGGCACGCAACTACATAACAATCCTAAGATACGAACGTGCCGATCGTAGCTTGGAAGAACGAGAAGTGGAGTGTTGCTTTGAGTTGGATGAAAACATTAGTCCGGAGTGTAGTATGAAGGACTATGAGGATGTGTGGGCGAAGTACCATTGCTCAATTATTTGCTAGAAATTTCAGCGTTATTACAAGCATGCCTTTACTCCTTCTGAAATCGCAAAACCAAGGAGATATATTGTTTATTATATTGCAACGAAAGAGAAGCTTGCGAGGTGCGCATGTGCTTTCGGAGTGCTGTAGATTCCCCTGCATCTGCTCCATCTGTTTGTTCTGAACTATCGCACTCTTGCAAACTGCAAGCCATTTACTGGCATCTCGGTTCAAAATTCGAGCCATTCGTACTCCGACTTATCTTTCAACTCGCCCTCCAACTTAGACTCTTCTCTCTCATGTTTCACCGAATTATCCCTCCCTGTCCCTTCATGGCTGGATTCAGCCCAGTCCCGCACCCAATCAGACTCCGACTTATCTTCCAACTCGCCCTTCAACTCGCCCTCCAACTCGGACTCTTTTCTCTCATGTTTTTTCACCGAACTGTCCCTCCCTGTCCCTTTATGATTAGATTCAGGCCAGTCATCCCACTCCAACTCATCCTCCAACTCGCTCTCTAACGCATCCTCTCTTCTCTTATGTTCTGTGCGGCCTTTTTGCCCCTCATCCAGAGGAGGTGAAGGTTCCTCTGCCAACAATTAATATTTAAACTCCTGAAAATATAGATTGGGATACTTACTATCCTGGTTCGGATCAGGTTTGACAACGCCCATGTTCAGATAGGGCAGAATTAAGATAAGAATTCTAGAGCGGTATTTTGTGGTACCCGATGTTTGCGAATTTAAGAACGGGAAAAATGAGAGCAACGGGGGGCGAAAGAGGAAAACCGCAGCCATATAACGGCTGGGCAAGCTTGCTGAGCTTACCCCCACCATTAGCGGGTGGCTAGTTTAGCCTCCGGAGTCCCTCTGCATCATGCATCTTGTCAGGGATTCAGGGTGCCCCTCGTTGTTTCTGACTATTCCGCCCCAATATCTGCAGCAGACTCTCCAAAGGAGGAGCTCTCGACAGCTTCCGCTCACCGATTGTAATGACTTGGACTACAGGTCCCAAATTCCAATGGCCTTTGTACCCGGAACAAGGCGATGTTGGGTTTCAGTGTGCTCTGCAATAGATCTTTTTAAGTTTAGGTTCATCCCCCTTATCGCTCGCTTGCTCGTTACAGTAAGGTATTGCCTGCGGCGCGCCAATAAACGATTACTCGCTCAGTGTCCACTAAGCTACAGCGCACTCGCCCACTGAATTACCCGCACAGTGCACTAAGCTACAGCGTACTCGTCCACTAAGCTACGTACTCGTACAGCGCACTCGTTCACTGTTTCTGGTGTGGCTCCAAACTCCATAAAGACTTCTAAAGTAATTACAAAGGAGAAATGTTGATTCGCCGAGAGAACCGCAAACAAGATGCGGCGAACAGACTCCAAGTCACATAAGTGTGTGCAAGTATCTGTTGACCGATGCCTTCAAATGCCTATTATTATATGAATCTTATTCAGAAATACAAGAAAACAGCAAATGATCTCTTATCCATGTCAAGCGTAGCCTCCAATACAATTATTTAACAAGACAGCGCCTTGTGAAACAACTCCCATCTCGTCTCCTCGAATACCGTGCGAAGAACCATCAGCATGCCACTGCAGCCGTTGAATGCTCGTATCAATTTGATCGTACACAGCCAGGTCTCCGCAAGCATGCTCGCATATCTGTTCCTCGAAATTGTAGGCGCCTAGTACGGGGGAGTAGGTCCAGCCATGGCCGGTTGAGGACCACGTTGTATGATGTACTGGTTTTTGGTAGGTTGGGAAGAATCCCCCAAAATCTATGTTTGTATAATGCTGCGTATAAAACTGGCTCTGGGCGCTAGGATAACTACGAAAAAATCAGCAATGATTAAATATGTAATGAACTTGAACAGATTAGCACTGACTCGTGGCTTTGCTGATCTACTCGACACAGGTGATTGAATTGATCTTCGCCGCCAAACAATCCTGTGGTCTGCTCTAAAAGCATCGTATCTAGACCCCGTTGTTGATTGTAGGTAAATTCGCTTGAATAGTCTAGTGTTGGTTGAGAGGGTTTAGACAACTCCTTTTTTGAATGCGTCGTAGAAGATGGACGGGCTGCTAGCTGCTTGCACAGTTGGGATCCCTTCGCTGTGTGTACTTTCATGTGCTTTCGAAAAAGGTGCGGCTTGATAAACGTCCGGCGACATTCTGGAAATTCGCAATTGTAGAATTTTGGTATCTTTGGTTTTGCTGTGTGTTCTTCCATGTGCTTTCGAAAACAGTACGGCTTGGTAAACGTCCGGCGACATTCTGGAAATTCGCAGATTATCTTTGGTTTCTCTGGTTTCTTTGGTTTCGTATGTCGACCCTCGTGCCTCTTCGATAAGTCCTCTCTGACAAAATTCCGGGTACAACCCAGAAATTTGCAATAGTAGATTTGCTTTGGAGTATGGTTTAGTTGGTGACGATGCCTAGAAGACTCCGAATTAGAAACTGTACAACAGAAAATTTGTGCAGAGCCATGACTGACAGATGTTCGGCTCTTTTGTAGCTCTTCTTGCAGCCTTCCTGGAGACACTCAAAGCTCTTACGCTGTTTCTGGGAACGGCTATGGTTAGATTTAGAAGAATGTCCATCTGTTACTTCCCTCCGACTACTATTGGTGCGCCGCCCTGGGTTCTCGTCTGTCTCCATCTTTGACTGCGCTGTAGGGTAACAAAGGAAATTAGTGGTGGTGGATATGAGTGAAAGGTTGCACGAAGAGTGAAGATGGATGAGATTGAATTTCAAAAGGGGCTATCCATTGGCAAAACAAAAGTGACCTGTTTGGTTGGTGGCGTCTACGAATCCTGATAGTACCATGAGGACATTTGAGGCCTTGCCAGGGCACTACAATGATGATCGGAAGCAAGGGTAATCAGCCACTGAAAGGGAGTAAAGTTCCTTCACTGGGCATCTCGATGCGGTGGGGTCAGTATTCACAATCCAATAATTTGATTTTGAGAATCTGGTATTCGCCATGACCACATTTGTTATTGTTTTGAAAGGGGGTTTTTTTTTGGGGGGGATAGGCCTTATAACCCCCTCGTAGCTTTGGTCGAAATGTGAAGAAGCGGTAAATATCTACGCTGCATAAACCGATTGCCTTACCATACTAAATTTATGGGGTCACCAAATAAGCACTGGAGCTGCGCCTAATGGGGTAGCAACTTCTGGGTTTTTTAGAACCCGTTAAGAGTTTGTGAATTGTTCATGAATGGCAGGATGCGACGTCGTCCACTTTGACTCTGCATAACGCTAGTCCCAGCCGGCGGCAGACCTTGACCAATGACCAGCCCCTGCTTTACACCAAACTGAAAACGAGTTCACACAAAGTCGGCAAGGAGTTCACACAACAACCGATACGGGTTCACACGAAAATCCGCACGAGTTCACAAAGTCGGCAAGGAGTTCACACAACAACTGACACGGGTTCACACAAGAATCCGCACGAGTTCATAACACAACGGACACGAGTTCACACAAATACCAATCCCCTTATACACAAAAATCGGCATACTTCCCCGGCAATCCATCAGCAGTCGGCCTTAGTTGTTCCCGACACTATGATGTCACTGTGTGTTAGTCCAGCTTTTCCTACGGTCTCCCTTAGTGATTCCTCTCCCGGCTTACAACAACTCGCGATATTCGTCCACTCAAGCGTTTATCAGCTCAATTACTACGCCTATGATCTCGATCGCCTTTTGACTACCGCTCAAAAATGTTTGAAAGATGAACATGATAATCTTGAGAAGCTCAGGACTGAGGGGGACCGGAAGCGCTCGACGTGGTTCGTAAGTGTCGTTTTGAAGGATCGTATAGCTGAGGCAAAATCGGTGCCTACCTCTAAATATTCGATATGGCGGGACATTTATCATCATAGCGGATCCTTACGAGCCGTGGTCGCCTTGCATTACATGCTCCTCCAAAAACATTGTGGCTCGAAGGACGCACGGTATGAACTATTGAGAACAATCTGCCTCTGGCCAGTTGTTGGGCGGAAGCTGTTCGCCATTTTGTTGGCGAAACTCCCGATGCATTTTGGAATAATTCATCAACTTAAATGGAAGAAATTTAACGGTTTGTTATAGATGTTTTTCTCCGATTAGATAGTTGCTGACGTGGAGATAGGAGAGGATGGAGGAGGAGCGCCTTCGAGTGATTCAATAGATGAGCAACCCATAGCCCCTGAACACGTAGACATCGAATTTGACGAGCTGTCACCTAACTTGAACGCTATCTTTCCGGGTTCGCTGGAGGTGCAAGCCGAGGCTTGGACAGGACGGGAAATGGTAGTTGCGCAAGTCCAGGAGAGCCAGGGGCATATTTTGGAGACACTCCTGTCTGATCCCGATCAGCATGGTGAGGCTCAGAATGGTGGGGAGCGTGAGCCACAGTCGAATCAGACACAAACACAGCTGAGGTTGGGAGCTCAAGCAGGGTCAGGAG
>JAAMPI010000123.1:49798-62691 GCA_013054445.1 Cudoniella acicularis
TAGTTTTGGCCGCAAATCGAGAGGGGCCAGTATCAAATTTGAATATGTCTATGAATCCCCAGTCGAGTAAGTCTCATGAAGTCTATACATAGGTGGTTTGAGCTCACAAGTTGAATAGGCAATATACAATCACGGCCAAGGGATCCCCAAATACTATCTCAAACCCAGCCTCAACTACCACCGCAAGTACCATCCTCAGGACAATCACAAAGCAGAAGTGAAAAACGTATGAAAGTTCCTCTTGATAAAATAAACGAGGCTGATTAGAACCAGAAAAACCACCGCGATTAGATATCACTCTGAAGCCGGGAGAGCTCTGTGAATTTTTGTGGTATACCATGTCTAAGAAGCTCCGCACCTTATGGCAGAATATAATGGCTAAGGAAACCGACACTTCGCGGCTTCTTCAGCTTGTAGAACTTTATCACTATCTCCAGACTATACCTGACGAGCTTATTGCAATATTGCCTCCAAACGAACCGGGAACGGGAACGGTACCAAAAGAACCACCAGTCAATATGTATATCGGTACGGCTATGGAATTCTTTTTCACAAAAGAGTCGGCACGACACCTAGTGCAATCTGAGCTGCAAGGCGATTATGACCAACTGTACACGCTGACATGGAAGCGTCTTTTCAAATACCTTGAAAAGTTTCTAGATGGGAAAGCATTGAAAGCAACAGGACCTATCGAAAATGGTATAATTACGATCTTTATAGAAGAGAATAAAGGCTCTTCATTTGAAATGACAATTCGACTTAGCAGACCTTTGGTCCGGATGATGAGGGTGAGAAGCAGGGCGGCGGCACTGAAGGGGATAGGTAGAATTGATTGATTAAATTTACTACAGGTATACCATAGTAATAGCTCCCACATCACTCGTCACCCAGTATCTTTGCTATTACATCTGTGCCCCAAATTACCTCACCAAAATGTATCAAGTTATCAACCTGATGTGCTTTTTCACTACCGCTGAGTGTGTCTACCCCGCCAGTCCCTCCCGCTTTAATACAGTATGCTTTGCCTCTTTTTTGGGGTGATACCGTCCCTGCTCCTGCCACTGCCACAAAGTCCTCAATGACTTTCCAGGGCTTTCCCTTAATCCATGGTCAGCATAGGATCTCCGGACTGTAGGGCTGCCACGTACCATCTCACTCAACTTCTTTTCAATATCTATATCATTCCATGCTACCTGCACCCCGCCCATAGCCTTAAGACTTCAAGGACGTAAAGCAGCACAAGAGTCGTGTAGCGTCCTACCAGATCCCAATTACTTTCAGTGGTATGATTAGACCTCCAGCACGACAAAAGCTCCCCTCTGTAGCGGTAGGCTTGTGCGGTCGACGTCGTAAAATCTGCGCGTTCTCGATGAGGCGTTGTCGTAGTCGGTTGTGCCGAATATGCTGTGAAGGCCGATGATTCTCGCAGTCACCGTCGAAGATGTCATGCGCCAATAGTGCCCCTCATCACCACCTTATCGCCGGCTAAGATGCTCGAGGTAGTGTATTGGTCGCATTGCGTGATAAAATGCGATTCGATGACTGAATGCGATTTGGCAGCCTGCTCGTTATCGAGGCTGTGTATTGAGAAAAAGGCCGCATGGTTGGCTCATTCTGTTAAAATTCAGTATTTGCACGGTGTGAGGGGAAAATGTGGTCACCGATAGAAACCGTGAGCCGTGAGCCTTGAGCTGAGCCGAGGCAGAACGGAAAGGCTCCATCAACCCTGGTGCGGCCACAGACTTGAACAAGTGGCCACAGACCAAAAGACTCCTGAGTGCGCCATTGGTATTTCCAAAACGAAACGTAGATGAATGAAAGGTTGCACGAAGAGGTAGGAAGGCACTTCTTATGGACGCGCCAGGCTTTCCCTATTTCCGTACCCGATAGGCTGAGGGCCTTAGACAAGCCTTGCTATCATGGTGCGTAATGTGACAGCGGTTGCATTCAGCCCCCTCGAAATCGGGAAACGATCGTGATATCCCCTGTCCATATCATTCAAATTTTTGCCCTTGATTGTACGAGCTGGGCTCTTCATCGCCTAAAGCTTTTTGCACAGTGTGCTTTCTGTGGTTTGGCCCATGAACGATGGTCCCTCATGCACCTGGAACCGGTCACCAAAATGCTCTACTCATCTTTTAGCTTCACTCAATATAAGAAAGTTGCTTATCGCTCACTTACAGTACGAGGTTACAGGTATCGCTACGGCGTGCGCCGCTCACTGGGTTACTCATGAGATGCCTCGCTGATCGCTAAGCAAAGCCAACACGCCTGTGCGACTAGGCGTTCGCCTCTCGCTCAACGATCTATTCTCATCACAATCTTCATCTTGAGCAGGACTTTCCGCGATATTCTGGCCCGCTAGACGTTATTGGGTTAACAGCCTTTGCAAGTCCCTGCGGTTACTGGTTCGTATGACTTCAACCGTTCTTCGATTGTCGAACCCCCAAACTCGACTGTCTGCTCTCCCAGTCAGACGAGCGAGTACGCTCCGTACGAAATGTGAAATTTTCATTCCCACCGCAGCAGTTATGCGAGGAGTACATTGGCCACACTTGGAGTCTACTCCGCAAATGGGTACGGCTGTGCTTCCGCGAAGGAAGCTCATACACTTTCCATACTACAATACTTCCTTCTCATCTCTTCAACGACAACTTCACACAGCCCCTTCGGCCCGCCCCTCCAATACTTCAAATACTGCAGTAGCCTCGGAGGAGAAGTCATTGACTTGGAGACATATATATGACCACTCACCTACCTCATTTGGCACGTCCGATTGCTGGGGATTCCTGTCAATCATTCCGAAAGGGACACTGTTGCCGGCCAAGAAGAAGATCACAATGTCAAACACGGTCCCAAACGCCGACTTTTGCGATTTCAAGATTCAATTCCGTCATTCAGCTCGAGATGTTCCGATTGGTATTCTTGGGGTTCGATTAGAAAACCTTTGGCGAGCAGAAAGGGGAAAGACCAAGATGAAAATTACAATAGAGATGGACAAGAGTCTGGTGGGCACTTTCACAGCAGAAGATGTAGTCACGAAAAGTCAGGTATTGGTAGAGTTTGACGGGAGTGTAGGATGTCAACAGCAAGACTCGTTGGACATTGTTACTAGCAGTGCAAAGTAATCTAATTATTCCCTGTCGCAGTCTCTTCGCCCTCCATCAATTCATGAGTACTTTTGTGTTCATTGGAAGAGTCAGGCGACTGCAAAACAGTAGTTAGTGAAGAATGCATCTAACATAACAGCAGAATAAATTGCCTTGTGTGATTCTGATTCAATTCTGTGGTCGGAGAAGGCTTTTCTGGTCATGATATGGTATCGTCTGGGAATATTTGTCAAAATAAATAGCTACAGAAGGACATTCGAAGAATACTCACGTAATAGTAAATGCTACTATAGCTTTTGCTCCGTCTGATACTGAAATCCGTTTAACTGCATCTCTCACAGCTTTGGTTCTTGTTGCCATGTTGTTGGTTGGAGGTGATGGAGACTACGATTTTCTTGGACGAAATTTGGCGTAGATTGTTTGAATTGATTTCCAGGAATCATCTACAATGACAGCCTATATATATGTGAGGCGACGGAGACGGGGATTCTTTTCGCATTGTGCAATCGAGCCATCATATCGACAGCCATTCCTTGAAATTCTCTGCTGCCGACTTCCTATCAGGACCGGTCTCTCTCCGACTTCACAATAAACCTCGTACGTGGTTTGGACGTCGCCAGTGCCATGCATAGTGGGGGAGAGGTTATCATGAGTCAACCATGTCTTCCATGGCTCTCTGCGTACCGGCTCCAATCAAAACACTTCTGCCATTTGGGCGATAGACTGCCGTTTTGGGCAATAACACCGGTAGGTAACCCTCTCCGTGCATTCCCCAATTAGCCGTGACATAATATATATAGCAACAAGCGAGAGAGATAGGGGATAGGGGAGGGTGAGGTGGATCACCCAACCGAAATACGCCAACCAAAAAAAAAAGGTATTCCCCGACATCACCTACTAATGAAAGACTTGTAAACTATGGTATGCGGCAACGCACCATAGGGACTGAACTCTTGAAACACACTTTATAGAGTGAAGGGTACGGTTTTTGAAATTCTGTTTTCTAAAACACTTCTCCATTTTAACGTAATCTAGCTCAAACCTCGATTTGGTTCGTGTATTTTAGGCGAGCACAACAGAGTATGGAATTGGACAGCCATGGGATCCGCTGAGCTAGGGCTTTCCCGAAATACCACAAGGGTCAAATTCCTGATTTAGGTATAAAGATATATACTCTCTTATTTATCTCAAATAATTCCGAGCCTTCCCCTTCCCCTAATATGCCGATTAACGCTAGACACTATGTATAAGCGGGAAGTGAAAAGCTGGAAAGGCGCAGCAACGCAGCAGGTGGCAACTGCACCTCTCAAAGACTAAAAATCTGAACAGAGCCTGGGAGCTAGAGAGTTCAGTTGTTCTAGGGTCCAACGAATCAGTGGGTAGGTTTTGTGCAAAAGGGTATGACTTGTCTCTTTCCACGCCTATGCCCACGTCCCGCTTCCCGGGGCTGCATCCCTTATGCTCGTCTGCACTTGCCAACGAACGCTCGCTACGCACAGTATATCGTTGCTTTTTGGGAAGGACCTCATACTCCTTTATTTCTTTTTACATCTTACTGGCTCTCGTTCCTGCCGTTCTCCCGCACGAACCATGTTTGCCTTGCAAGCTGGAAGCATCCAAGTCTGATCTCCAGCCTGATATCCACCCCTGACACACCCAAATGCAAGTCTCATGCAATAGCCAACAGGGAGGACCCCCTTATGGTGTGGTAAGCTTGATGTGTGAGCTCTCGGATTCCTGTGCTGTGCATCCCCCTTTTATTACAGGCTAGATGCGACTGGAAACCAGCTTCTTCGGAGTAACACACAGCAGGCTTCCGCCACACCTCTCATCACAATTTCATCGAGCTAGATACTATTGGACATCCTCGACCATTTACCTCCACGAGAACATGTTATGGGAAGGCGTGGCGAGGTGCTGTAGAAAAGTGTAAATTTCCTTTTTACGACGTTGAGCCCGGACGAGCTTTGAAATACAATTGCATTAAGGCAAGAATGGAATGTTCGCATGTCCCTAAAATCTCACCCAACGAAACTCGGATCCTTAAACTACAGTACGAAAAATATTGAAACCCTAGCCCCCATGAACAGCGATGGTTAAGTGTACTATAATATCATTATAAGTCCCTTAGATTAGAAACAAAGAGAGTAAATGGCAATTGCCTATTCAAATCTTGCAGAAATATGATTGACGAGCTTATACTAGATAGGAACTATGAAATTAGCCCAAAACCAAGCAAAACTAAAACCCCTAAGGCCCAGCCTCGGACAACCTCTTCTCAATACTAGATTATTGTTAGCTATTTTACTTAATTTTCGTGGAATACATACTATTCATCACGCCAATTCTGCATTGGTGTAGATAGGGGGCGTATCCTCTACCATCGATTCCGATTGGCAGTGTGTACACAGCAGATCTGAGGACGATTCTTTCGAATAAACCCCCGTTTTCTCCAAGTTTGCCCTGATACGCGGGTTGGTAGAGAGAGGTATGCGATAAAAGAAGTCACAATCCGTGCGAATGCGACGTCCATAATCCAAAACAACTATATTAGCGCTTGGGATAGGAAACCCGGGGAAAATTTCGGTGATATCCCTGATCTTGGCCAATTTCTTTATCGTAAATGTTCTGAGAGAGAGCTTGTACCCTTGAAGAATGGTCGGAGTAAGAGTAAACAATTCACTATTCATCTCGCTAATGCAATCGATGATGCAATCGATGACATTTGAGTAATTTCTGGAGCTCACATAGCGGGGGATAAAGGCGATTGTTGGCTTGTGGGTCTGAGGAAGTTTCTGGCATCTGACGCATGCGACGAAAACAACCTCCAAAACCTCTCGTTCCTGTCCAATGGGAGCAACCTCTCTCCAGCTGTGCTTCAATCTCACAATTGCTGTCCTGCGGCATTTATAGCACACTGAAGCAGTGTTAACGAAAAATTCGGTTCCCGGCATGCTGGTTGTTTTATGAGAAGGTATGAGTAAGTCGTTATAGAGCAAGAAAAAGTTGATGGTTTTTAGGTGAGAACTTGAGGAACGAAGCAAGCTTGGAACAGTACTTGACCTTTAAGAAGGGCGACGCACTTTTCAAGTCTTCTTTTCTTTTACACTAGCCTAGAACTTAGAAACAAGAAGCTGATAACTTTTGAAAATTGGGATCTTGGAACCTGGAAATGAGAACTGAGAAACTGGAATTCAAATCTAGGATATAGTGTAAAAGCTAAGGCCGTGGGTGGGACGCTGTGGCGTTGTGTTGGTGGCACTGACATGGGCGCAACTGCGATAGAAATAGAAACAGCCACCAACTGTTGGCATTTTTTAACGCCCTACGAATTTACTTCTACAACCACCGCGAGTGGGATCTCTGCCGGTAAACTAATTAGTTGGTTTCTAGAGAGCGTACATGGGATAGCGAGGGTGGTCCGAAACTGGATTACACTGGTGGCGATGGTGGAAGCGCTGATGGTGGAGTGTGCGGGCTGTTGGTCTGTCGTGATTGGACTCGCTCATTTTCACGTTGGTTACTAGCATTGTTATTCTCTCGAATTGATACCGTTCTTTGTATGGGAATGTCTTCGGCGCCATTCCATCGTCGGGTGGCGTCCTTTCGCGCGGGGAGGAGGGGGGAAGGTAATCTTACGTGTTATACCCGGTAACACTCTGCTCGCTACCTTCATTACTGTTGCTGCTTAACTGCTATGTTCGATAATCGAGCCCACAATCGCCCCGGCCGTCAACCCTCGGCAATGCGTTGGTGGTACTCACCAAGTTGTCCGTTAGGAGGATGCACTGTACTGAGATACTGGCGTTGCAGACCGACAAAACTATCAACGTAAACCTGTTTTTCGCGTGTGCGTCAAAATAACAGCGTGAAACGGGGAAAATGGTTGTGAGATGGAGTCACTAAGCGAGCTTAAAAAAAAAGGGGGTCCTTATCAAGGCGACGGGAAAAGGGAAACCCTCTTTAAAAAAAGAGATCTGATCAATGGTTGAAAAAACAGTATATTTGGCTAAGACGTTCTAGTAATTGAGTAAGAGGGTGAGATGAGGATTTTGATACTAGAGATTCGTGAGATGTGAAGGCCTACCGGAAGGGGTCTTACCGGAGATGTATCCTTGACCGTGAAGACGCGTATGGATATTATGTCTCATACGCTGGCGGTGAGTCCTCCTGACTTTCCATGGAATCACACTTTTCTTCAGTTTTTGACCCCCCTTCCTCGTATTTTGGCGCCTCGTGATCCTCGCTCTTTGGATAATTTTGACCTTCCTCTCTAGTCATCTCAGGGCCCTTTGGGTATGGCTTTGGATTGAAGTTATGCAGGGACGAGCCAGGCATAATGATGTATTGAGTTTACTGTGTATGGAACGTCAGTGAAGAGGCCGGCCCCAGTAGGGAATAGAAGTTGCTCACGGGTAAAGAGGAGGTTGGCGCAGATAAAGAGGACTAAAATCTCGTCTGTTATAAGATAGCAAAACTTCTATAGGTTATTTCATGGAGGTGCGAAAAAGTTGCTCGATGTCAAGGGGGTTCGCTCATATTTCTGTCAATAATAGGTCCGGAACTTGAGAAAGCCGAGATAGCCCTCAGCCAAGTGGCTGATAGACTCTGCAATGAGTCGGGATTAATAAACGGATCTTTAACCACCGCAGTCGCCGTGACCGAGGGCGCATGCATCGCCATCACACTGTGTTTTCTTGATTGGGCATCATCGCAGGAATGAAGCATTAGAATGAGGGAGAATGCTGGCATCCAATGAATCAATGTCGTTGATACTAGGGGGAAGGTCCCCGCCATTTCATTTATAGCTTGGCTTCGAACTCTTCACTTTAACACTACATCCCTCCAACTCCTTGTCTCACCACCAGATGTACCACCTGATGTACCACTGGGTGTCTACAGTTGCAGCACACCAACCCTGCCCCGCTTCTTCAGGTCATACAAGCGCCACTGAGTGCCGTGTACTTTTATTGCCTAGAACTGCTCGTCTTGTCAACACCATTGATGGATGAGGAATTGAAGCTTCTTGCGGAGCAACTAGGATATCTAAGCAACAACAATGATTAGGAGAACAAAACAAATTGTACTTAAATACGCTATATCATAAAATTAAAAAAACCCAAGCCAAAAGAAAAACAAACAAAGACCTAAAATAAAACGAAATCATGCTCTTAATTTTTCTCCCTTGTACTCCTTCTCACTTCAATCTTTCTCTTCTTAAGCACTCTCGTATCCTCTCTTGACTCTCCTATCAGATTGTCACCCCCTTCTAATGGACTAATATGCTTGGGACTAGCATCGCCACCAATCTGCGAAGTTGTACTTGGCCTCGATTCGAAGCTGAAATCCGAGAATGAGCTTTTAAACTTCTCTATGATTTTGGGTGGAGTGGCTTCGCGGAATTGGCTTGCATTCGACCCGCAGTTTTCCGCCGATGGGCCCTGTCCTATGGGGTCGATGATTTTCTCAATGTCAATATTCGGCTCGAAGGCAGTGTGGCAAGAATTCTGGTGTGATTTTGCAACAATATTATTCTCCTCTACTAACTCAGTTGCTCTTCGACAATCATGCTGTTCTGGATCATTTATCCATAACCTAGGTGAGACAGGCTCTGGCTGCGTCCATGGCTCTGACCTCTGCTGATGACTGTTAGCTGATGGTACGGGCTTTATTATAATACTTACTCCTCTGTCTTTGTTCCGATACTGAGCCCTCTGAACCTTAAACCATTGTCTGACCTTTAGCCTTGGCAGATTTAAACTTTGCGCAATGCTAGTATAGCCCGCAGGATCTGGATATTGTTTCTGGGTAAAGTTGTCCATAAGTGTTATTCGTTGGCTCTCGGAAAGTCTCTGGCGAGGCCGTCGTTCAAATACAGGATATACAAACGGTTCCTTTGCATCGCTACGGAGCCAAGTCCGATATTCGAAAGGTCCAGCGAAGAGCGTGATGTGTCGATTTTCACCTCGTATCTTGACAAAATTAATATCAATCACAGTATACCCCGTGCTCTTAGCCCCGAAGAAATGGCCAACAAAAAACCCCATCTGCCACCAAGACTCCTCGGGGGTTTCGGCCGTCCTATTCAGAAAATCCTCTAGGGTGCAAGTTGGGTTGTTCCACTGCTCAACTTCACCACCGGCATTAGTAAATCCGGAGAACACCTCATGGCCTGGGCTGCTACACCGGAGCACAACTCTCATGCCAGCAGCCGGTCGACTTGTGCGTTGATCAACAGCTAAGCAAGTGATCCTAGACATTTTGAATTGATGTATAATGTTTGTAAATAATGAGACGAATGAGAGGGCAACGTTCTGGACCTTTTATAAACATTTTCTATCAAGGACGGTAGTCACATGATCATAATTCTTTCAACTTCTGGCGCGCGCTAAACGTAATCTATTAGCATAAGCGCTTGGAAATTCTCTTCAAATCTAATTTGCTGTTTCTTAAAACTAAGAAATGAGATATAGACTCTAGGATTTGGATTTCATGTTTCAAAGGTCGAAGTCGACATACCTTGAAGTACAAGGGTTCGTACGCAACGACTGTGCGTACGTCGAACATCTTTGCGAAGTGACCACCCACTACACAGAGTGCGAAACGATATAACCTCCAAAACATCTTAGATACTTATATCGATAAACGTAGGCGTCGAGAGTTTAGAAATATTAGCCGTTCTTTTGGGGCTCGTGACTTTGTATATCGAAACGAGACTTGACAAGAGAACTTCAAGGATTAGAGGATGGGTTGTGAGGAGGGATTTGCTACATTTGAAACAACTTTATACGCATTAGGATAAGGATTTTAACTAGAACTAACAACGAAAGAAAGACAAAATAGGAATTAATAACATGCGAGTTTGTCTGCAAGCATCTCATTATATTTTCGCACAGACTTTCCCATACCCCTCAACAATGTCCAGACTGCTATCACAACCTCGTTCCGCTTTGAGGCATTGTAATGAGTATGCATCTTGCCTTCAAGCAAATGCCCTTTCCCTTTGACACTTTCAAATTGCTCGTACATTTGTTACACAAACTCGTAGCAAAGGTGCTGTCGAAATTGAGTTTGGCAGTGCTCCCTTTGATGGCTTCGTCAACGGCAACGCGCACTAAACAAGGTAAGCAGAAGACAGTAAGTCACAAACAACAAACTTACTGTATTTGGCCTAAGGCTATGTCGGGAAATCAAACCCAAGACATTGGTCTGACTGATACTTAGGTCGCCCTCTTGGTCGCCGAATCTGTTTACGAGACTCGCAGGAGGCGACTCATTCTCGCAGACCGACCCCTCGTAGTCACCTTTCGAGGTTTTCGAACTAGCCCTTATAGTTGAGGAGCCACTTGAGTCTTCCGAGGTGTCCGAGCCAGCATTAATAGCTGGGGTTGAGGAAATCTTTGGTTCCTCGCCATCACCTGTAAAATCGGGTACTGCTAGATTGTTAGGGAATACAGAGAGGCGTTTACAAGAGAAGAGCAACGGAGTAGTACTTACCTGTAGTATCACGTTGGGGGCTATTATACAATCCCCTACCACCCTCGTACCAGAGTTTGGCGTTATCAGGAACATCGCCAATAGTAGGTCCTATCAAAGACCTCCTGACCGAATAAGCCAATATTTTGGTCGCCCTCTTTGTTGCTCGACTCACTCGAATCTCCTGGGCATGGTCTGGGAAAGGCAAAAGCGTTCGCTTGATCGCAGAGTGTTTGGCAGCCTTTCGACTCACTTGAAACTTTTGGGAGAGTATCTGGCTATGGCGTAATGGGTTGACAGTACGTGCCTTTTTTTTGAGTTCTGCGAGTAGGCATGACGTTTTGCGGTGTTCAGATTTGGCTTGGGGTGACTTCGTAGAAAAATAACTCTGGGCAGAGACCAAATTTAATACCTGAATCATCGGATCAGCACGTCAAACGTAACCCCATAATCATAGTGAGCGGTATTCCAAAGCACAGTTAAATCTCGCGCCCGCAAGTGAATGAGACGGGAAAGCTGCAGCCAGCATTTCAACATCGGATCTGAATGGACGACGACGGGAAACACATGTCAGCTGCAGCCAACACCTCAACATTTCCTCAGAGTATTCTGAACGAGACCTCGGGCTTCACCGGACTCGAAGTGGGGGTCCCCAAATAGCAATGGCCAGGAGGTCGCCGCCCAACACGCCCTCCAAACCAGGATTCTTTTGGTGTTGTTGGTGTTTTCCCGCCTCCAGGCAGCCGTCTGATCCACAGATGGAAGCAGCATGTTGTCCTGCCGCCGGCTGTCGTTATCGTTGAGGGTACGCCGAATTTTCTGCATTCGTCGCCATCGCCGCCAACCTGCCTCTTTGACTCCCGATTATTAGATCGATCGCCGTCCAGCTGATGCCCCCGTGAGTCTTTCCTGACAGATTTATCCACCTGGAGAGAGGGAGGATAGGGGTTGTCGATCTCTGCTGTGAACAGCGTATGATGCATTGCTGCCAGCATGGAACGGGGTCTCAGGATTTCGGTTCGATCGTAACAAGTCCGATGTGAATGCCGGACATTCAGGTTCCATCTCGATTTGTGGTATCGTAATTTTAAAAGCTACAGTAAAGAGTAGGTTAGAATAGAAAACCAGATCCGAATACTGAATTTCGGGATTGAAAAAAGGGTGTACTTGCAGCTTGGGGCGCATATATAATAGCAGGACGTGTCATAAAGGGGTATTGTGTATTGGGTATAGTATATAGTGCGCGAATAAAAATATTACAGACTGGCCCTCTTGGGAGGCCCCAAGGAGGGGATACCCAAGAGGCTGTGGTATGAAAGAAGATAGGAAGTAGTGAGGGATGCCGCTTGGTTTTATAGCTGTAGTCGGCGTAAAATCGCGCCGAAGGACGAGAGTCGTCTTACAGTGACCAATCACAACGCCACCATATTTCCTCAGCCTTCATTGTCAGCTGGTTCCCAATTGCTTTCATTCCAAAGGAGAAATGAGAAGAGCCATTTGAAATAATTTTACCTGCTTTAATAACGTTTTCAAGTATTAAAAAAAAAAAAGGTGCAATGTCTTCTAATTAACCGAGCTTCTCCCGAGAAGCCCGTGGGTTATAGTCTAAAATAACGACTTTCTGTTCAAATTCGAAGCCAAAGTTTGTTACAATTGCATTTCTGAGTCTGGGTTTGCCAGACCTGATATGCAGCGTAATAATGGGGATGTATTTCAGGTAAGCTTCCTAAACAGATTTCAGGAGTCAACATTCACTAAAGATTCGCAGTGGTAGAATGCATGCTTTGCATCACACAATCTAACAAGATTGAGATGTGCATGAGGTCCAGGGTTCGATCCCCTGCATCTCCAATTATTTTTTCCGCCTCTTTCTTTTTTTCTCTGCTGCGTTGACTTTGTCGCTTGTTGAAAAAATTTTTTGAGGCTTCTCTCGAGTACGCTGTTTAGGGTAGCCGAAGTGCCTAACTCGTAAGGCACCCTGCCCCGCCTGTATTTATCACCAAGCCGTGGGAAAATAGCGCATCTGCAACGAAGTTTTGTGTCAATGAACGACAACGAGAATAACTCTTGAACATTTAAAGCTAAGCATACATCAATTATGAAATTTATCCATAAGGGCCCTCTCGTACTTAAACATAGCAACTTCCATAGACCAAAAAGCAGTCAAAGTCATCCTAACACTTTCGAGTTCGTGATGTAAACGTGCATCATCAGTGAGGTCGCATGACAAAGCAGTATTACCTGGTAATATCTGCTCGCGTACTTCCCGACAGAGTGCACTAGCAAAGGCATGATCAAACTCGAAAA
>JAAMPI010001230.1:0-17362 GCA_013054445.1 Cudoniella acicularis
ATTTTACGATGTTGGGTTGGATTCTCTTTTCTGAAAAGAAAAGAGTGCATAGAAAGTGTGCGAAAAGAGCAGAAGTTAAGGGGAAAGGGGAAAATATTTTAAGGTTTTAGGAAGTAAGAATGAGTGTTTGTGGGTTTTGCTACAGGAGCTAAAGTGGTAGGTTCCGCTATGTCTGTTGGGAAACTGGGACCAAATTATCCTAGGATCCAGATTCCACATATCAAGGGAAGGAATACCAGCTAGCCTTACAAACAATATAGTTGTTCCTTTTGTTTTCATTTATGCACGGGTTGAGAAGAAGTGTGAGGGAAGGTGCAATGGTAATCAATGCTTACCCGAAAAGAGGGAAGTAAGAACGAGGGAAGGCGCAACTACTTCGCAAAATTCTAGGAGTTGAAGCACCGTATAGTGGGAGTCTCACAAGCTATAAGCAGTCCTCAAAATGACAAACAATCCTGATTCTGGTTGACGCTCAATCTCTTCGACGATTCAGCAGTTAGCGTGCCTAAATTGAACAGGCACAAAACACTTGAAAGTTATTAAATAACACCGAATTTTAATGATTAATTGTAATAGCCAAATTAAATAAAAGTGCAAAACCCATCATGTAGAAATTATCTTTTTAGAGTCCCCTGCCGAAGGAGAGTGGTTTCTTGGAAGTGTCGTGAGGGATTATATGACCTGATCTCGCTAAAAATACAGCGTAGCGGCGCTATTTCGTCGTAACCGCTTTGCAAGCGTACTAGTACCCGATTTTTGAATTTGTTAAGAGCCATGGTTTGACCACTAATCAAACATTTCGTATAAGCATTACCATAGAAAGGATTTACTCGATTTTGAATTCCCATATCATTTGATAGACAGCAATGAAGGAGGAAGTGATAATACATTTTTAATTTCATCATCCTCAACTACTAATAATAATCACATAAGTCCATCTAATGCCATCCCTTAAACAGCAAAAGAAGCGGGTATAATAACATGCACAAGAAACAGAGAGGAAATCTAACTTATCAAACAAACACCTTTCCTATGCAATCCCATCTCATTCCATCCCATGCCAAACCCGGTCATCAATCCAAACAAATCAACTTCACCTTACAAGCCCAGAGCCAAAGCTCCCAAGCCCAAAAGCCCAATAACACTAACAATCATAGAACTCGCCCCAAAGGTTGACCCCTCACTTGACACCGTAAGCAACGGGTTCGAGCTAGGGCTCGCAGTCGCCACCACACCACCGCTGACAGCTGGAACAGTTGCAACAGCCTTGGCGGGTCCCAGCGCGGTATAGCCGCCCACTTTCACCCAGTTGATCGAACTAGGAGTCCAAGTCGGCACCGCTGTAGCGACAACCGACGGCGGGAACGTTGCGTTGTAAACGGGGTAAGGGACGATGGAGCTAGTATTCGCGGCAATAGTCGGAATGGGCGTATCAAATGTTTGCACGATTGGAGTTGCAACAGGAGTGAGGGGGACGGGTGAAATGATGACGATACTGGTAATAGGCGCGGTGGTGCTCGCTGCAGCGATGACTCCAGCGTTGGCAGAGGTAGCGGCTGATGGGAGAGCGGATGGGAACTCAGATTGCTCGATTGGGCAGATGGTGGTGTATTGAATAATGGTTTTTGTTTGGATGATTTCGGAAGTGAGGGAAGTGGGGCAGTGGACAACATTGCTGAGGCAAGAGGTGATGTTGTAGAGGGAGGTTGTGTAGATGGTTCTTGTGGTTGAATCTCCTGGGTTTTGGCTCGTGGTTGGGAGGGGTCCCGGGGGAGACGTGAGTACCAGACCGCCGGTTGCAGAAGGTGAAGCTGCTGCGGATGCGGCGTCTGCAACGGGGCAAATGGTGGTGGTTGTCATGATTATGGAAGTGACTTGTCCGACAGGGCAGTTTGTTACTGTTGGAGGGCAAGACGTTACAGTGAAGATTGAGGTTGAAGTAAGAGTCGACGTTGTCAATTGAACGGCGGTCGGTGAAGTGGTGACAGCACCGGCATTGGAGCTGACCGTTGATGGTGCGGATTCCTGATTGCCTGGGCAGACGGTTGTCGTGGTGAGGATTGTGCTGGTGACCTTTCCGACGGGACAATCGGTGACCGTCGGGGCGCACGAAGTTATTGTGTAAACGGAAGTGACAAGGAGAGTTGACGTTGTCAACGGCACGTCACTGTTACTTCCTACCACTCCATCAGTTTGGCCTACTGTGGTAATTGAGCCGGTTCCAGATGCTACAGCAGTAGGTAGCGTCACAACAGTAGCAAAGGTTGCTGTGGTTGTTGGACCCGCAGAAACGGAGGAGTTTCCAAATAGAACACTTGGACTTCCAGTGGGGTGCAAATGATGCCCACCATGAGATCCGATTCCTGAACCATCTGAGGGGTGATGGTGATGTCTGAACCCCGTGCCAGTGGGATGAGAAGTTCTGTTTGATTTTGGGTGGTGGCTCCAAGAAATGGACCCGCTCTCTTGCGTATAGGAATCCGTGGCATCAGTGGAGGAACTTGGGGCACTAGTTGCGCTCGCGACGGGTTTGGTGATATCAATGGGTGTGCTGATTCCTGAGATCGAAGGGGCCACAGTCGTTGAGAGGACCGTGCTGCTTGAGGTCGCAGTCTGGATACAAACCGATGGTAAAGATCCAGTGAAAAAAGTCGAAACAGCAGTAGGCCCTCCAGAAAACTTGGCAACATCAACATCGACAGCCGCTTTGGCATAAGCACCGATCTCCTCGTAGAAATTCTCCGTGAAAACCAACGGGCAAGCCTGTTTTGGGTCGTAGGTGATGCAAGCCTTGTACTGAATTGGATCAAAGAAAACACCAGATTCGAAATCGAATCCTTTTCCGAAAACCTCGAGTCCGACTCCAGCCAGGAATTTCAGACGGATAACGGCACTAATACAAGCGGCACCCTTTTTAAATTGGACGGGAATAGAGTTTACTTGCGCACCGCCACTAGAAACTTGTTAGCGAGCGGAAGATGTATCATGGATGACTGGACTTACATATTCATTGAAACCAAGTTTCCATTCAAGGGATTGATCGTGAAGCTGGCACCTTGCGGGAATACGAGATCGAACCCAGCAATGAAATCTACGGAGTCACTAACCGTGAGAGTAAGATCGATGGTGAAGAGAAGTCCGATTTTATCATTGCTGTTAAGCTGTAAAGTGTCAGGAAAGCCGCTAACTCTTCCTGTGTTGGGACTCGGGAAATCTTGTTGAACTTACCTGGATTCCCGCAGGAGATTCCGACTTGAATAAATTGATGGTGTATGTTCCCGAAGCAGCGAAAGAGATGTCAAATTCGAAATGGCCACCAAGATTGTCCAACTGAACCTCAAGATTTAAGTCAAGTGCATTGACGATGATATCCGAAGGGTTTTTCGATCTGAAGAAAGAGATTATATTCCCTAGAATCGAATCATCCGTCTTCACACCCTCTGTTGTCACCACTGCGGACCCGGTCGTAGAACATGATATACATGTGGCGCTGAGAGAAAGTGAATCGCTCAGGCTCCCCGACGATTGCCCAAGGGCACTAAATTTTTAAACCCGTCAGAGTTGCAAGATGCCGCAGGAGAAAGAGATTCTTACACATTGACCAAAACGTCCGAGGCAGGAAACGTCTTTGCCAAGCTGAATGTTCCTAAAGTTTGACTCCGGCCTTTGACATACGCAAAGTCTTCGATCGGGACATGTCGTTTTTGAGGAACATCGACATATTTGACATCGTTAGAGGCACGTTGAATCTTCGCAACGAAAGGTTTCGAGCTTGTGGAAAAGACTGGAAGTGCTCCTGTAAGGAGGCAAAGCAAAAGGGAGGCTCTCATGTTTTATGAAACAAAACAAGAACAATGCAAATAAACGAGTGTGGTGTCGATCAAAAAAAATGAAAGGTATTGTACAAAGTTGTACTTTGACATCAAAAGGAACTATCAAGAATACTTTTAGCAAGATATTTAGTCAAGATATAGAGACTTTGAAAGAAGACCCGCAGTGCGGCTGCAATTTCGTTCCATGGCAAGGATCAATCCCACTTGAAATTTATTTAGGGCTCTAGAAGGATGGTCGGGATCCCAAAGCCTGAAGATGCATCGCAGCATTGTAATTCCGTTCGCAGGCGGGGGAAGGTCGGCGTCAAGCGAGGAGAAGTGTTCATCCTTCAATAGGGGCGGGTCTGAAAATACTCTCATCTGGTTGGTTCTTGCTGTGAACTTGTGGAGTTATTGACAGGGGCAAAATCCCAAACCGCCAAGATCGAAACCCTCGCTCCACGTTTCTGAAAACCCCAGGCAAATCAACTGGAACACAGCCTCGAATTCCGAAAACTAGCCAATAAACATGCGGCGAAGCTACAGCGAGGGGCAACTTTGTCCGGAATCGATATCGAAGGATTATAGCTCGGTATCAAAGGATGTCAGCACCTTGCTCATAACCCCAGGGGCTCAAGGATTCCGCAACACATAACCAACTGCATCGCAGAATGAGAGACCTCAAGAACCGGACAAACACACTTAAACCTCCAATCGGCACCCCCGAGAACTTTAAAGTTAAAATTTGACACTCTTCGCGGTCCGCGTTCGTCCCATTGAAGCAGGTCGTTCACTTTCAAGCTCTCAAGATGTTGTCAACTTGTCGTAGAATCGCATGCGCAGAGGAGACATCACCCGCATTCATGCCTGTGAAGTTTCTCGAGCTTTTCTCTGTTTTGCTCTGATGATTCGGGCAGAGATGGAAACCAAAGCCGCACGTTGGGGGCCACCGGGCGGATTTTCAAATTTCAATCATAACCAAGGAATCCTATTTTCAAACCCGGGCGACCGTTGAGCTGAGGACTGGGGATGAAAATACCGACCACGTGGAAGTGCGACATCTACGATTCGCTGAGTATGGTTCGGACAGTTTTTTCTGGTGAAGTGGCGATGAAGAGCATTTGCTCTGTTGGTTGCATTTTTGGACTTGTTGAAGAGAGAGTTGGAAATGGATTTGGTGCTGAGGCGGAGAAAAGTTCAGAGCGTGATCGGGTTCAGCTGCCGAGTCAGCGGTTAAGTACCGGAGCCGAGCCGGCTTTTTCTTCAAGACCCAAGCCGAAACCCGCGGACACCAGATGCGGTCCATTTAAAGATTCCACGATACCATTGAGCTTATTACCCCAGACGGGTTTAATTACTTTTTTCTTGTCGTCGAAACGCGAGACTTAGGAATATAGGCTGCGTAGAAGCCTGTTTTTATTTTGAGCTCCAACAAATCCCCAGATACACTCCCCTCTTTACACCTTTCATCGCTAGTAATAGCCTCCATCCACCTCTCTACCGTCTCATTCAACTCTACACCCACCCCATTCCTGACCCCCCCAAAACCTCCCCACCACCTCCCCATTAAACCTGTCCAGCTCCTCAAATCCATACAACAGCCAAACCAGAAACTCAAGCACAATACACCCCGTGGACCAGGTATCAACTAACCTCCCTCTCGCCTGTGCATAATTCCCATCTTCGCCGCGCGAGGGGAGACATTCAGGTGGTTGGTACCCCTGCGCGCCGGAAGGGGTACCTGTCGCTTGGGCTTGGACTCCGATTCTTTGGGTGTGGAAGGTGGCGACGCCCATGTTTGCTATTACTAGCATGCCTCTCGCATTCGCTCCCTCGTCGCTATTGAGAAAATGCAGGATATTCTCAGGTTTTAAGTCACCATGTCGACAACAACTCGTATTAGTACTTTCGTCCCAATAATGCATCATCCTCAGCGCATTGCACACCCCTCTCAATTGCCGTACAACCCAAGTTATCAACTCGGGACTGCGCGGCGCTCCACTATTTACCCTCTAGAAATCACGTAGATTCCCGCCCTCGGCCCGTGGGAACACAAATACCGTTCCGTACCGCAGGTATAGGCAGCGAGAGCATGGATGAGATGTGGGTGATTGAGTTGGCCGAGGAGGCTTAAAGCATCAAGCTCCACTTGATACATAAGTCTTTTCTCTTCTAGGTCTTGCAGGAGCCGCTTGATAGCGAATGTGGGACGTTTTTCGTTTCCGGTTCCGTCTTCCTAAGGTTTTGTTAGTGCTTTCTTGATATTAGGAGGGGAAGAGGATATTACTCACAGAAAAAGGGAGAAAGATGTGTGCGGGGTGGATCTCGACTTCGAAAACGGTGCTGAACCAGCTGTGTGTGATTTCTCGCTGTTTATCGGTGAATGGCAACGGATATTGCGGGTGTAATTTATATTCAAATTGGCTGTTTGCAAAAACCAGAGCGAGGAAATTCCACTGGTGATTGCTGAAATCCCAAACTTTGTAGGTCCATTTTGAATGGTCGAAAATGGGCCAAGGATTTTCGTTGAGCTGAGTGTTAGACCCGAGTTGATAGGATCTCATATTCCAACAGTCATTATTAACATCATCTTCCATGGCCATGGGGAGATCTTTATCTGTAAACTTGGCTTTGAGAACCCCTTGGCTGCAGAGACTTTACCAATGCAACCAGAGTCGCGAACGTCCTCTTGGTTTTCTCAAGGATGAAATTCGTGAGAGCTGGCCACACGGTTCCCTGCTCTAATAACACAGCATTGCCTATCACCTCCGTGACTAAGGAATCCAAGATGTCGGCGGGGAGGAACTGTTGATTTTTCTCCAGGCAGTTGCTTTCTAGCTTTTTTATAAGTTGTGTTTGCGGCGACTGTGATGGCGAAGGTATCCAGCGTGAGGGCTGACTGGCCTGCAGCTCAGCCAGGAGTCGATGGAACGTTGTTGAGACATAGACGGAATTTGAATCTGCTCCTCGGCAGGCGGTGAAAGTTGCAACATCGTGTAATTCTGGTTTGAGTATAGGTAAGAGTTGGAAGCTTGTGGTTTGGGTGCGTGGAATTGTATTTCCGCGTTAGTATGTTGAACTTTGACTTCTGAAGATCAAAGCGAAGTTCTTATCTCAGGTGGGGAAAGACATGGTGCTATACCTTATACATGAAAAAAAAACCACCTACACACAGTAGCATCTTAAAGAAACCTTCAGTTGAAAGGTTCATCGGAGGAGCCGACGATAAGACTATAGGCAGCCCCGAAGGCAGTAGCCTTGTCAACCGTGAAACAGAAGTACATTTGCCTTGGGCGTGCGAATTTTTGTGAGAGACTGATTGGAAAGGACAGCAATCTCAACCCACTAGAACCATCTGATGCACTCTCTCATCGCTGAGGGGTAAGAAAAAGCAACGGCGAATCGGCTTGGCCGAAAGAATCCGCGGTAGGGGCTACTTATATCACTGCGATGGCCCTCTCCTTTTTGCGATTGGAGTAAATATGTGCTCATATCTATTGTTTCTTATGTCATGTTCGATCAAACGGTAAAGCCAGTATTGCGAATCGTGTTAGTTGCCCATCATAAATCCGAACATCGCTAAGAGCAGAGCAGAATCTGTCTGAGCAGAATCTGACGAAATTGAAACTCATTTTCGTCCCTCATAATTCCTTTTGATCATCTCATCATCGCCTCATTCAAGTCGTAGTATCGGTACAGCACTTGGCTGGTAGTATATTCCGAGGAAAACTCAGACAGTATACCTGTAGAACAATGCATTATCTCCCTTCTCCCTCTGTTCAATCTTCGTTTCAATTCTATAGTTCTCGAGAAAGACATGCTGCTCACTCAACAGCGCATCTCGTCGTGCATTTTCTCGACGAAGGTAGATAGTCATGAAGATTGTCAGAACCAAGGACATAGAAACTAGCCCAATGAGAATGGCATGATCTCTGATAAACCTGCCTCATGTTAGATCTATGCGCAACAAATTGAAGGAGATGAAGATCTGCTGTTACCTTGGCTCGTCCTTGGATTGGTACACGAAGGCAGCAATAATTCCCCCGAGGTTGCCAAAGCCGACCTGCATCGCGATACCGACTTCACGCTTCAGACTGCCGCCAACATTCTTGCTATTCCACGCTCCAATCATGGGAACCAGAGAGAAGATACCTTTGTTGCGTCAATATCACTCATTGAAGGAAAGAAGAGAACATACTAGCCGCTGCCAGGAAAGTTCCTGCGTATTGAACATGAAGAATTCCACTCATAAGGAGCAACAAAAATCCAGCAATAGCAATTCGTTCAAAACCGACCATAAAAATGCCCCGCTGACCTGCCTTGTCTGCAAAATAATTGCTTGCAAGTGTGCAGATACATGCGGCAACATAGGGTGGAACGGTCATGAGCTGAGCAGCGTTGTTTGAGTAACCCAATTCCTTGAGAATTGTCGGGAGAAACAAAGATATCGAATATAGGGGGGTGAAAATACCAATCGCGATGACACAATTGACCCATATCTTCCAGTCTCGCAAGGCTTGATAAAAATATTTCATGTGGAACTCGTTCGACATTGCGTTTTGATCGGCTGCGAGCCTTCTTTCAACTTCGACTCTTTCGGCAGTGGCGAGACACGTTGCACTGAAGAACCGTTAGCGGAAATAATTTAAATTTTTGGGATGAAACATACGTTGACGGGTAGTCTTTGATCACCCAGTACGACACACTCCCAACACATAAAGTCAGAGCTCCCTCGAGAATGAATATCCATCTCCATCCGGAGGATCCGCCACTTCCATCCAGTGCAGAAATTCCCCGAGCTAGCAGACCACCAAAAGCACCTGCTGCCGTTGCTGCGGAGAAGAACATAGCCATGCGGAAGCCGCACTCATGCCGTCGATACCACATTATGATGAAGTAGCTTACGCCTGGAAATAGGCCCCCTTCTGCAAGACCGAGTAAAACTCGGCAGGCGAGAAGGCAATTGTAATTCTCAACAAATTCCATAGAAATTATCACGATTGTCCAGCATACCATGATAATTGTTAGCCACACACTAGGACGAACTCGTTTCATTATCATGTTGGTATTTCGGCCGTGACGTAGAATGGGAATAACATGGCGAGGGCAACGTTGTAATCAAGGCCTCCCATGTGGAGATCTGCTTCCATGTGGACAAGGCGTGCATTTTCAATATTTGTGCGATCTAGAAAGCATAACTTACTTAAATTAGTACTTGAATTTCACCGACTCAGGCTCGCAGATGGCTTGTATGTATATTAGTGCGAGGAAGGGGATGAGATGAAAATCCAATTTTCGCAGAGGCTTTCTCGTGGCAGCCTTGTCAAAGCCTGGAGTTTCTGGACTCATAACAAGGTCTGAATTCGAAGAACTGCTAGGATCATGGCTCTTCTCGTTATAGACGGCGTTGTTGAGGTCAAGCTCGGCAGGTAATTTTCTTGTCGGTTGTGAGGACATTGCAGATTGCTTGGATTGCTTCAATAAAGACGGGAGATGTGCGAGTATGTGGGAGATTAGTCTTCACTGATCTGGTTCCGTACGTCTTATTAGATGTCCAAGGACGGGCTTTTTGTGCTTCTGGAGGATCACTAGGCGCAAATTTTTGATGAGGCGGAACAATGGACGGAAATGTTGTTGAGTCTTGACCTCGAGGGACATGAGGCGGCCAGGAACTCCAGGAGGTAAGAGGCATCAAGTCACTAGCCACTTGCTATCCTTGTACTTGAAGAACGTGGAAGCTGCTATCTGCAGACAACAGAAGTGCATCTCTCCAGCTTGCAACTTGGAAGGTCACCGCCATGAGATCCGCAAATACGGTACTCAACGCCAATGCAAATCGACGCTGAAGGCTCGCGTGTAGTGCAAAGAAAGGGGGGGGGGATCTCCTGCTTTACTTGCTCGACTTGGTCTACTCTCGCATAGAGGCATACCATTGGTTGACATGTCGAGCAGTCTGCAGGCACAGCATCTCCATTCAGAGGGAATAAAGAGCTGTCAATGTCGTGGCCGATGGAAGAGAAGTTCTCGAGAGCCTCGACACATCAGATCAAGCACCGGAGCCTCCAAGCGCCGCAGATGGTGCAACCTGATCTATCAGAGGAAAGCAGGGACCCTAGAATAAAAAATCACCGGCAGGCGGCATTTGATACTTACCGATGTGGTAATGGAAAGAATTCTGGACGATTCTGCAGGACCAGACGGCAGGTACATGCCGATATCACTTGAAATTAGTTCTATACTATTGGAAAAATGGTAAGGCGATGATGATAGAAACGTTGAATGAGCTGAAGAATATAAAATTTTGCGAGCATCCAGAAACATCGGCCTAAAAGGAACTGCTGGAGCTGATACAGCATGCCGCCATCCGCTCCTAGTACCGTTGATGCAAGATGCTGCTAGTTCAGTGCGGGTGGCTCAACCTCGACCCAATCAACAAGCCAGCCTCAACGCTCGCCATGTATACAATGGAACGATCGAGAACTCCATCAGCCATGATATGTCGTGTGCTGTCAACGGGAACTGGGCTTGAAGAGGAAGCAAAATCGGTCGAGTGAAGAAGAGGAGAAAAGAGTTGAGGTCGGGCTGCGGTGGAGGGCACCAGGCCAGGGCTATTCGCGGTTTTTAAGCGCTAAACCCAAATAGGGTTGCCCCAAGCTTCCGTCGCGTCAACTCTGCACATCGAAATCGACCTCGCGTTTTACTTCCCATTTCACCAAATTCTACGCTTCTAGGACATGGCATTGCCTCTACCACCGGGCCTGACACCGGCCGAGGTAGCCTTTCTTTGTGAGATGGAAATGGTGACTGTTGTGCCTCGTTTACGACTTGACAGCCTCAATCTTCTGGGTGTGAGTTCTGCCCCGCCAACCCCGCCATGAGCGCGAATGTCTCCGTCCAGATGAATTTTAGAGCATTCAAGCTGATCGACTTCAATAAAGGGACCAACACACGTCTTGAATCCGCCTCGTCGAGCCCCACTACCATTATGGCTCGCCCTTCTCCTCAAACGACAACAAAGAGCAAATATTGTCCCACCACCGTGGTTGCTTCCCAACTCCCTTGAAAAGATCCTAAGGCAGGAGACTGAAATTACCCCCGACACCTTCTCTCCACCACCACCACACCCATACCCTATCAATATTACGCCCTCCGCGACCGATCATATATCACCGCCTTTTCTGCCATCTAGTACTGCCGAGTCGCCGCCCGATTATTTACCATACCACTGGCTTGAGCTTGGGGAAATCCTGTTGGAAGCATGTAGCGACGACATACCTGATCCTGGGAGAGTTAGGACGTTACTCAGGGACTTGCGAGAGGTTAGGATGGCAAAGATGAGAGCCAGTACAAAGGAATTAGAAGGCGGAGGAGTAAACAGTTTGATTGGCGTGGGAGCGATGGAGCTTGCCGAAGGCAGACAATTCATTGTTGGAGTGATGGATGGTCTGAGGAAGCTTGGTGCTAGCAGGGAGCAAGCAAGACGAGATAGAGAAGAAGAGGAGGGTGAAGATGGAGGAGATGACAACAGTGATGACGAAATGGAACTAGCATGATTGGATAAGGTTGGGAAGGCTATAACATTGGGTTGGGCATAAGAATTGGCGTTGGGAATCGTGGCATGTGAGCGATATATACCATTCTATTTTGTGTCGGTTTCCGTTTGTTCTACTTGAATTTGCTGATAACAAAAGCTTCGATCGACTGTCTACAAGATTCTGAGAACTGCCATCTGTATGATGTTTCGGCTCTTACGGAGTACAGCAGCTTTTACTACTATTTATTCATGTGTTTGGGTATTGTTACAGAAACGATCATTGCGATTCTGGGTGTTGCACAAAATCGAGTAAGACAAAACCGCTCAGGGAAAAAATCTTTAGTGCGCCTTATAGCAGCACAGTCCCCGCAATTATTTTTCAGGGACCAAATGCCGTTGACGAATGGAATGTGTCATTCAGCTTCGCCCTTTCTCCTGCCCAATTTGGACACGCTCAAGGATACGAGCTGAGTTTCTGATCTCTAAGGGCAGTTTTAGTAGTTCAGTTCCTGAGTCATCGCCGCCATTTTTCTGCGGACGAGATCCTTCCGCTTTTTTGCTGTTCGTCTGTCTTGCCCCAAATGCGGTCTTGCTTCAGCTTCATATTCCTATATGGCGTAGTCTCTGTAAAATGTTTCGGGGCGCATATTTATGGTCATTCGCTACCCATTTTCATTTCTTTCGATGCTGGTTAGGTGTTTGAATGTTTTCCCGTTCTTGATTGATCTATTGGAGTAAGCAAATGGTTAAGTGACTCAACAATTGACAAGCTTTTATAATTCTGCTTCAAGATCCAGCAAATCGCTGCGATTCGAGGAACCCTAACAATTCGAGCCTATCATCAACCTCTGAAAGAATTCCCGTTCGAAGTACTCAGGGAAGAAGCCAGCATACTCCCAGTCGATAATGGCTTTGATTTTCAGCGTATCAGGGTCAACGATGATATTCTGCTGGGACAGATCGTCATGGCAGAAAACATATTCGTCCGCCTCAGAAGTTTTCAATTTCCATTCGTCGCTCGTTACCGGCTCGGGGGAAATGAAGCCCGGCAAGGCTGGTTTGGAATTCTCTCGGCCGCAGACTCCTCTTCACGAATACTTCTCCCAGATGGTAGTATTTCTGCTCCCAGGTTTGAGCGAAGCATCTCGCTTCTAGATCAGGTACTGGTGCCCTGTACGGATTGCCTTCTGTCGCCATCGCCAATTGAGGTTTCTTGATGTTGAAACGAGGGTAGCGTTGCTATAATTTTGTGAAAATGACTATTTTGGCCAACGATGCGTTCAATTAGCGGGATTTTTTATACTGGCTCAATTGATGGGATTCCGTGCCTAATAGTACCCAAGGCAGCTATGCGGGCTATCGGCCACCGTTTGGTCTTCGCGTGCTTACTGTACCGGGTGCTGAGGATCCCAACCGCGCCAATAATCAGGGCGTTGGAACTGTTGGAAATCCTTGTTGGGAGCTTGGCCCATGTCGAATTCTCTCAGGGCTTGGCGGATACTGTGCTGGGTGCTCTTGCGAGCTCTGAGGTAATGCCAACCGACAGTTCGGAAGACGACTGCAGTTGCTGATCACCGATAGATGAGCGACTCTTCCTCTTTCAACAGCAGTATTTTCATTGACATCATTGAGGAGGAGTTTCATCTAATGATCACTGATTATCGTCACTAAACAATTCATTGTGAAAGGCAAAGATTTTTCGGTTGTCAAATGAGATCAATTCATCTCATCTCTTCACTTCCGCAGAAGTCATTTATCACAACGCAAATCCCTCACTCCTCCCCACGTCTCGCCACGAATCTTCCCTTCTCATCTCTCTCCCTCTTCACTCCTCCCCTCGCCTTCCATCCCATCATTCTTCGTCGTCTCATCCTCTCCCGCTCCCGCTCCCGCTCCTCCGCACCCGCCTCCCACTCTGCCCTCGTCAGGAATTCCACCGCCCCGTTCCTTGTCACTCTCACATGTCCTGCTTTCATTCAATCGGCGCCCATTCAAATACAATACAGATATAAAAAAACAGCAAAAAATAAAAAAGAAGGGGACGAAAGAAAAAAGAAACATACCCTCTCATCCACCCGAAGCATCGGCTCACCAAGCCCCGCTCCAAACTCTTGCTCCAAGCTCGGAATAGCCGCCACTCCCGGATCGTGGTACCGTTGTTGCTGTTGCTGCTGAGTTTGCTGTTGTTCGGGACTATTGTTGTTAAATTTGGCTATTGTGGTCACAATAGGATGTGCGGAGAGTTGCGTATTCAGTGTGTTCGCTTAGTGGGGGAGAATTGGAAGTGACTCGCGAAGTTGCGGGTGCAGAGTGAAGTAAATTCTATTGTTAAGAACAATAGTATGTTTGGGAAATTCCAGATTCAATGTGTTTGCTAAGCGAAAGAGAATAGCAAAACGCCTACAACTTAAGCGGGCCAAGGTGAATTCAGCAAGATAGCTATTGTCAACAAAATAATTGAGGTTTCTCGTTTTCTATAAAGCGACCTAGTTGCAAATTTTAACAATAGCAACACCACAATAGCTTCCTCGCTATTCTTTTCTCTCTCCTTCCAGTTTCCAGTTGAATATAAATTCTCCTCTCTCTCTTCCACTTTCGTTATTCCTTTTCTTTTTCTCTCTTCGGCGCGTCATTCTTTCTCTCTCTCACACAATTATTGTCACAAACTTCTTCTATCATCTAATCACGTTCATTCACTGCTGGCAGTGTTTCGTTCGTTCTTTCATCCAATTACATTCAGTCACCAACTTCCTCACTCTCACCCTCTCACTTTCTTCAAACAAAAGGTAAAATGCCAGTCAAACTCAAATTCTCCGCCCGAATCGACAACCTCTCTAACGCCAATACCGCTGCTGCCACCAATCCTCCTCACCCACCTCCACAAAACACTGCCGCTGCCATCCCAACCAAGCGCCACCGAACCCGTTCCCGCATCCTCGCCCTCCAACAATGCAACCCAGCCAAAGAATGGCTTCGGCCAGGCCTGGAAAAAGACCCTTTAAAGGGCAAATACTTGTGGAAAGAAAAGGAGAAGGAGAGAGCGAGGAGGAAATTGGCAGGTTTGAGGGTTATACCGGAGGAAGGGGAGGTGGAGGTATTGAGCGATAGCGCCGTTAGTGTTGGATTATGGGGAACTGGACATGGTTGACGCATCACTATAGACGTACTCAGTCTGGTTTTTCGTGAGGGCTGTGGAAATTAGTTGAGGCACTCATAGTAGGACAGCACCCTGCAAATATCGTAGTAATTATTCTCTTTTCGCTTTTCACTTTAAGAAGCGGCCTTTCGTAATATTTCGCTGAATAAAGGTGAGTGATTCTGCTCCTGTGATGTATTCTTAACACTACCTATATAGGTTGGATATAGAGTGCGGCCCCGAGCAAAAATCCAGCCAAGTAAACCCCCACGAATACAGATGACAATGGTGCCTGCAAGCCAAATGCTGCAGATCTTAGTGCAAATAGGCAGCTTTGCAAAGCAAAGTACAAGTAGCTATAGACACGAACTCTCTACCTCGGAAAAGGTATATAGCCAGCAGATTCACATGAATAACGACAGTTCTGATCAGTTCATATGTACCCTTAACCCAGCCAATACCAGCTCAACAGATTGTCCATTCCTGACTTCCCGGCAAGCCTTCATCCCCTTGCTCGCTCGATTCGCATTTCCCAAGCTAATGAAAGCCAAGCATACAACATCTTAGGTATACCACACCCGCTCCCAATGCACCATACTCCGAATTCATGACCTCGTCAATATGATAAACAAGTGGGATCAATCCCACAGTAAAGCCGCAATCCCAAAGGATACCAACCGCCTACCTCGAGTAACGCCGTTCGCAAAAATTCGCAAAAACCCACCCACTTTCACAGTGAAACAAGCCGACCTTGTATAGTTTTCGGACCAGAAACAATACCGCCTAATCGCCAAATATACTTTTAGAGCTCGTAGCTCCTTTTGATACGCTGTTCAGTCCCGTTCTAAGAGTAAGTTTTGAGATTGGGTCGAGGTCGGGCCAAGCAGCATCAAGAATGGTCATGAATTCCCCCCTCTTCGCCGCCGTCCTCTACTAGGCCCTTCTGGTCTTTGAGAAAGCACTTCTCTAAGTTGGGCATCATCCTTGTCTTTATCCACGTGATGGACCCTGACATGTCTACGGCTCGTTAGAAATTTGAGTTTTCTCAAAATTACCCCTAATCTCGGAAATCGAGAAACCAAGTAAATTGTTTTCAGATGAACTTACCTTTGGAGATTGTCTGGCCTTGGATATTTGTGTTCTCTATCTGGACAGAATGGACACACATAGCCAGGAGAATCATGGACTAAGCCATGTCTGATCATCTCATTCTTCCTTTTGAAGCCTTTGCCACCTTCGCTCCGTGGACAGCCTTTGACACTGCAGTAATGAGGTCTGTTCGATGAGTGAACATTCGCGTGAGAATTCAACAAATACTAGCTTGTTGTTAGAGTTTTTCGTGCTTACAAGACTGATGTGTTGAAAATTTACCTGTGTCTGAAAAGGTTGAGCTGTACACCCCGGATACGTGCACTGAAAACCGCCAATTTGTGGGTTCGTTATACCATCAATACTCATGCGATCTATGGCAGGCGTTGCTCCAGATTGGTCCGTACTTGGGGTTTCTGTATTGCTACTGCTGTAATCTCCTGCACTTGAATACTGGATTCCTTCCGATTGTGACGGCCGTCGAGGCGCCGAATAGTTGAAAAAAGCACTTCGACCAGGTGATGGAAGCTCTCTTCGGAACGTATCATTTGGTGATTTTGGGGGTGACCCATGGCCTACGGCAGAAAAACGAGGTGGAGGTCTCCCAGGCCCAGGCGGAGACTGCGCATAGGGAGACTCCCCTTGTGCCACGGGCTCTGGAATATGACTGAGATCTCCAAGTTGATCTGATATTGACGGTAGGGTTATGGGACCTCCACTACCGTTAGGAAGACCAGAATGCGGAGATCTTTGGCGGATTGGCGGCAGCTCCCCAATTGCCGGGGACTTGATTTCCAGCTTAGCTATCTCGGGGGAGGTATGCGATCGGATACTTTCGACATATGTAGCAGTTATCGCAGGTATCGTAGGCTTCACATCCTCCATACGATCTCCGGCAGCCTGCGGCGCATCGGCTTTTGGCCTAACAGCATCAATGGCACCATTTTCCTCCCGTGGCGAGCTAGCTTGAGCAATCTTTTGCATCGCATCGTAGGCTTGTGCTGCGAGTTCCAGCTGATCGTTCTCTCCTGGCTCCCTTCCTGCTTCTGGTTTCTTGAACTCTTCTCCTTCTAGTGGCACCTCGATATGCGTCCCGTTCTGTTTCCTTTCGCCGTCTCTTTCTGTCGCGAGAGGTTCATTCCCCGCCCTGCGCGCAACATCAGGAGCCGTTCCGCCAGCCATTATGTTAATCAATCCGGCATCGCTCGGGTGGGGGGCAATCTTCGAGTTCTGAGGATCCTTACTGATGGGCGATTCGGGGGGAGTGGAATCGTCGCTGGCTGGAGGCGGAGGTATAGGAATAGCGAGCGGCGGTGTTGGCGAAAGCTGCAGATTGACCTTCACGGGTTTGAGTTGGGGACTCATGGGACGGCCAACATCATCCGAATCGTAGACGTCGTCGGGAGGTGCGAAGTGAGGTTGTTGGTTTTCGACAGCAGTAGTCATAATTATGTCAAATCGCCATCGGATTTACCAAATGACAAATTGCACAGCGATGGAAGCACGGACGGATAATCACAGCATATCAGCCAGAGAACCATGCGATTCTTGCTTCCATGCACCGGAGGAGGCGGTCGAAGAGAAAAGCAGAGCACAAGCAAGCAAGATGAGCGAGCGCGCCGTTGCGTTGCGTTGCGGTACGAGGACGGTACGGTACTGGGGCTCTTCCTGGCAGGCAGGCAGGCTGGCAGTGGCAGTGAGTTCTGGGCTTCTGGGCTTCGAAAGGCGGGGAGGGAAGGGACAAGCACCAGGTCGAATCGCCGGCGCGCGTTGATAGGCGAGAGCGAGTTG
>JAAMPI010001231.1:0-17354 GCA_013054445.1 Cudoniella acicularis
AAGCTGCTTGATATTTTGAATACCTGCTTGCGGATACTTGCATCGATAATCCTTCCTTTCCACGCTGTACATCCCACAAATCTCTCATATCGAAGGCCTCATGCGGTTAGGGCACAATGACACGACCAGAGATTATTCGAGCAGGTACTTTGGCCCATTGGCATGCGTTTTTATATAGAATAATGTTTGACTAACTCTGCCAGACTCGATTGATCTACAGGACCAGAACGCGCCCTCCGCACAAGACCATTCCCGGAAACCAACCCACCCGTCTCCTCTAGGAGTCGGACCTCCAGCGCCTCATCAAGCAGAGGCATTGCGCGAGGTGGCAGCAGAAGCAGCAGAACAAAACCATCGAAGTCCGCGAGTATCGAAGGAATGGACTACGGGGGAGGTTCAACAGCTTCAGAGCTATGAGGAAGATGAATTGGTTGCTGGCGTCGCAGCCAAACTTAACGGGGGGGATTCTCAGCAGCAAGATGATTTGGCTGTCGCTCAAAATGGTGGTCTAACAGGATCAGCTGCCGAAGATGCTGAAATGGCAGATGCTGAGGGAGATGATGGCATGGATGATGATATGATGGATAAGATTTCAAGTTCTCCATCAATTGATGATGGTGGGTCTCTTCCTCCACCCCCATGGCCTTTAAGGTTTACTTCTCTGTCACGTCGTTCAGCGACTCCTTCGTCTACACAAGCGTGCTGCGGAAGTTCTTCTCCCTTTGTGGAAACGCCTGAACGTTATCCGCTCCAGCCTTACTACAGCGGAGCCGGCAAGGAGATAGTTCATGGTACCCAGATAAAGCGCAATCATCATCTTCTTGGTGAGTATCCGGACAGTTCGAACGACGATGTTTTTTGGGATTACGATAGAGGCGTGCATACTCCTCCCCTTGGACCAACATATTTTTATAGATCAGTCAGTAGCCTCTACAACAAAAATTTCGAGTCAAGATCATTTTCTAAAACGCGCCTGGGAGAAGCTCCGAGTCAGGAAAACTTAGAAATCGATTACGATGTTCTGACAATACCTTATGAGAGTTCTGACGAAGATGATGGTTATGAAATTCCTTATACTGTTGAATCCAGAAAAGTTGATTCGGGGTGGGGTGGAGAATGCTTACGAGATATAGAGGACATCGATTTCGAATTCGTTTACGCTCTCCATACCTTTGTCGCGACCGTTGAGGGCCAGGCAAATGCCACGAAGGGTGACACAATGGTTTTGTTGGATGACAGTAATAGCTATTGGTGGCTCGTCAGAGTTGTCAAAGATAGCAGTATTGGTAAGAATGACCTGGACATGACCTATAGCCCTATTGAAAGCTGACAAACTTCGAAGGATACTTGCCAGCAGAGCATATTGAAACACCTACAGAACGGCTAGCACGTTTGAACAAACACAGAAATATTGATGTGTGTCATTATAAACCCCCTTATTTTCAGATGACGATATTAATTTTCATAGCTCACTTCAACAATGCTGGGCGATCAAGCTGAAAAATCCAAGAACCCCTTAAAAAAGGCCATTCGACGACGAAATGCCAAAACGGTAGCATTTGCTGCTCCAACGTATGTCGAGGCCTCAGACATCGATTATTCAACCGATGAGGAGGATGCTGAAGGGGACTATTATGGACAAAATGGTGAGGCGGAACAAAATGGAGACCAACAAGAAACTACTACCGAGGAGGAGGAAGTGGCTACAGTCGAACCGCTAAAACCACGTGCTGAGATACGGGAAGTCAAGTCGGATTCTGTCGAACCAGATGTTAGTAAAGGCGACGCTGCTTCCAATCCTACGTCAGAAGCTCCTAGGACAAGCGATGAAATATTCGATGGGAAGCTTGAAAGCAAATCTAGAAATGGAACAGTGAGGAACACAGACTCATTTTTTAAGGACGATTCTGTGGAAACTAGGAAGATCACGCTTACACCAAATTTACTTCGCGACGATTCGAGCACTTCGACTCGAACATCAAATGACTCCAAGGAATTCAAACAACGGCCCAGTCTTGATAAGCTTGAGAAGGATTCTAGCTCGGACAAGGGCAAGGATAAGAAGGACAAGAAGGATAAGAAAGAGAAGGACAAGAAGCCAGGCATGCTAAGTGGGCTTTTCAAGCGGAAGGAAAAGAAATCGAAGGCGGTTGAGGATGAGGTTGAGGAAATTATGGCTGGCAAACGTTCCAACGATAATCCAAGGGATTCGCCAGTCCCCAGCAAAGATTCTGACGAAATAGTGTCGATTGAAGAGCAAGCTCAAGGCACAAGTCAAGAAGTTCAGAGGCAGCCTAGCAAGCTACAAAAACTGCCTCGTTCAGAAATTTCACCAAGCCGGAAGGCACCGGTTGGAAAAGAAGCCAAGGGTCCCGAACAACAGCAAGCTCCAGCACCCGAGAGACCACCACCAGCTGAATCGGTTCAGATCCCATCGATGCGCTTGGTACAATCCGAACCCACTGCAGAAGAATCCTCACCACAAACTCGAGACCCCTCATCAGAGCAAACGCGAGGCCCAACACCTGTTCTTGCAGCACCCAAAGAGCAAAAATCGCCAAGTGCTATCTCGAAAATTCTTCGATCAGCGAGTTCAAGTACATCCGATCCTAAGCCGGTGAAAGCAAGGAAGGCCAAGGCCCGTGTTGAGCTCGATGATTTCGACTCCTCAGAGGAGGATTCGCCGGCCGAAGAAGCTGAACGGGCACCGAGCAAACAATCTCAACGCCCAATTCCAGGCAGCTTCCTAGACAGTTACATCTCCACCTCCGCAAATGAAAGAGACCACAATGCTGAGGAGAGGTTATCAGAGTCTCCAGTGCAGGTATCACCAATCACTCCTTCCCAATCATATCCCCCACCCCTTATGGTCGACAATTCGAGTCAAGAAGAGCCACCGTCGCCTAGGTCGTCACCTTCGCCAGAACTTATTGATGCTGAAGATGCCCATGAGAAGAAGGGACCTGGAAGTTCAACGACATCCACGTCAACCCCAGCGTGGAGCGATGCTCACCTGCGGACATTTTTTGACGATGACGCGGATATCAAAGATCTACTAGTCGTCGTGTATGATAAATCAGGGGTAGTCCCTGCTGGGCCGGACCATCCCATCACGGGGAACCTCTTCCGCGAAGAGAACGCAAAATTGGCCGATATCACAAATGTAAGTTTTCAACCCCCCCGAATTGCGACCTGTTTGCTAACTAACGGTGTTCAGCGCCTGGATGGAATGCTTGGAGACTGGCTCGCACGCAAAATGCGGGCGCAAGCTTCGAGGTAAAAGGATCCGAATTGTAAATGATGCAAATGATAACGAGTGTTGGAGGCGGTTGTCTCGCACCTGGCGTACCGGCATGGAGAATTGGAGCAACGGTTTTACGGCGTGGATATAGGATACCATGTTGGATGTGAGCTGCTGTACTGTATTGGTTGGCGCATTCGTATACCATTTTCTGCGCTCAGCCTGCCCCTGTTTCTTGTGTAGACGTTCCGCTGCGAAATGCCTCTGCTCTGCGCTCCTCTTGAATTCGGCGTGTCTGCGCACCAAATAAAGCGATTCACGCAGCGCTGTCCATCCATTTGGCGCTCGGCAATAATCATCCATTTGCTGGTTGCAGACTCGCAGGCTCGCAGCCAATATTGAGTGAAGAGCGCTCGGACCCTTTCATCTTTCATCCTGAGGCATGCGCGAACGGTGCGCTTTCGACCTCGACCAAGCAGCCCCAAAGCAAGTCGTGCAAACCTCAATAAGTTCGCAACCATCTAGGACGCCTCTCGCACCTCTCCAGCATGGCCTTCGAATCGGGCACAGCTTACCCTGAAAGCGATGCCGAGGCAGATGACGAGTACGAGCGCAGTGTCCACAACAGCTCCCCCGTCCTGGCCACCGACTCAGAATCCCCCACAGATTCTGAAGGGTTGTCGTCGAACGAACACACCCCAACTACATATGGCGCCCATGGCAGCGGAGACAGACTACCAGAGACAATCATAACGGAATGGACTACCGAGGAAACCGCCGACTTTGTCGGCAGCCTGGGCTTGCGTCAATATGGCGATCAATTCTTAGGTATGGGCTCGCCGAGGGGTCCTCCGCGTATTTGACTTGGTACTGATTCGGGCCAGAAAACGAGATTGTTGGCGAAGCACTGGTAGCATTGCAGCATGATGATCTAAAGCAGATGGGAGTAACTAGCGTTGGCCACCGCCTGACCATTTTGAAGAGTGTTTATGATATCAAGATCAAACAAGACATACCTATAGAGAGCGATCACTATGTGCCTTTATGTAGGTGTTCCTCATCACATCATTCCCTTTATTCTAACCCCCAGGGCAGCTGCAGACGCCGAGGCCCAATATGCAACGGCGACCCTCAAAGACATTAAACACTTAGTGGAACAACTCCGACTGCGGGACGAGCGAATGACGATGGCCGAGAAAGAGTTGAAAAGGATAACGGCTGAGTATGCTAAGCTGAGGGAGGATTTACTGCCAGTTTTCCGTATGGCGAAAGAAGGACAGCCACTTCCATACCCCGCCAACGAGTTTAACAATCAAAACTCATATGGCTATGATGCCTCGAACACTGTTTCACCACCAGCTCCAACGCCTTCTTCTAGCCAGTCTGGTGGTAACCTATCTAGAAAGTTCTCGACGAAAAAGCTGTATCTGGATGCACCGAAGAATGCCTCGCCAACTTATCTACCATCAACCCAAGAACGGTCCTTAATGGAACAAGCGCTAGATCCTGCCAACGCTGCAGAACGGGCTGTTCAATCATCCTTAAACATAGGTTCCAACGGCGGCTCCCAAATTTCTCCTGGGTACCCATCGCCCAATCAACCCTCTCCAACGTCACCCCCAACACTTAGCGGCTCGACGCTAGTCTCTCGATCATATCGTCCAGATCAGCCTACCCCCGCTCGAAGCACTTTTGAAAACGATCAGTACCAACATTCAGGATATTCACGAGATAGAGACAGTACCAAGCCAGCTCCTATACGCCGAGCACAAACTCCTGCCCTTGATACCCCATCTGGCGGCTCTGGAGGTGGCGCCTCGGTAGAGATATTTAAATCCTTCCGTGTCAGTATGGAAGACCCGTGTCATAAGGTCCTACCTGCCGCGCTGAAAAAGTACAACATCAACGCGCCCTGGGAGCAGTATGCTTTATATATTGTATACGGCGATAAAGAACGATGCCTGGGAATGGAGGAGAAACCTCTGATTTTATTCAAGCAGCTCGATAAAGAGGGAAAGAAACCCATGTTTATGTTACGGAAATTGACTTCAAATACCGACGGCCAAGCTGGTGACGTTCCTGGAAGTGCCGGATTGGATAGAAACACTCCTGGCGGAATCATATAAAAATCTATTCGCGAATCGTTTGGCAGAATTATCTTTGTCGGAGTTGTGCCCTGCTTTACTGCATAGCGTAATCGAATCTAGACGGCACCATGTATGCGGTCAAAATCCTCCGGTGTACCTATATTTGGAATGGGAAATGTTTGGGCGGAAATGACGCAACAGTCTGGGGAATAGCATGTTTGATATTCGAGCGAAATTTGACTTCTGGTGGTGTTTTCTAACCTCTTTTTTTTTTTGGAATTGGCTATCGCATTTCCAGCAAAAACTGCAGAAGTGTGAATGCCTGCGGTATTTTCGTCGACAATGTGGAGTTTTGGGATGGGATGGGATGTAGAAGAGCAGCTCATCATGACACAGTGGGACATTGTCAATGACGCTAGGAAAGAAGCAAGGAAGGAAGGAAGAATTGATTTTCATCATCTATGAGCCGAAGGGCCTGAATGAGGAGTTTTTGTTCTTAGAAACATTCTAGAGATGGCAAAGTGCATGTCACTCATTCAAGTTGTTACTGTGAGACTCTCAGGTAGAGTTTTAAGTCTTGAACCATCTTTTTGGGCTATGAAAATGCTTTAATTCTTTCTTGTAAAATCCTTCTTGCTCTCTCCATATCTTGGTATTTGCTCTACTTTGACCTGTCCCACTTTCTATTAGTAGCCGCACCGGAGTCCAGGTTCTGGATTAAAGGTCAATCATTATGTTCGTGTGGGCTATTATGGGTACGTCGCAGTGTGTAGGAGTTTAAGTCTTCTCCATTTTTCGACTAGCTATTAATGGGTTTCCCGGCTGTGCTCTGCTTCTTACATCGAAGGAGTTTGGGATTTCTAAAAAGCCGCGACTCTTCATTTGTGATGACTATACCGTATAGATTGACGAGAGTCAGTATGCACTATACCTAATACAGAAGATAAAAGCTCTAAATTATTCACAGATTTGGAGATATTGAAAAATCAATACCTAATATAGAGGGTGAAAGTTCTAAATTATTCATAGATACAGAGATAATAAAAAGTCAATAGCCTAATTAATATTTTTATCTATATTCTAGAGATAGGATTATGTATTTGTACTAAACAAAGTATTCACTACCTTTCTATATTAGGTATAGCGCAAACCAACTCATCAATCTATATAGTATTATGCGTCTGGAACCATTATCTTCCCTTTCCTTATATAAATTGGGTTTCATTTGAATTGGAGCAAAGTATGTACAATGGAGGGGGATACGCGGTCCTAGAATTATACATCGACACAGAAATTCCAAGTCTAGATTCTGTAACACACTTCTTTTCAAAACTTCACCCGCGACGCGACATTAGCAGCCACACACATACATTCCTTTGATGCTTTTTGTAAGGTTTGTGGGAACCAATAGTGTGAGTTTTAATTTAAATTCAACGTTGGGGGATGATAATAACCCGGGGATTTGGGTGAGGTAATGAATTTGAGACAAAGTTTAGAGCGCGTAGCTTAAAGTTAAACAGTTCCCCCCGCAACTTGACTTTGCCTGAAACAAATGTGTTACGGGTTGATACGGGGTACTGTATCTATTGCGTTCCGTAGGGACGTCTAAGTGTCTTTGAAGTTTGAATGTAATGAAGGGAGAGTAGTCTTAGAATTGTTAGTAGTGTTATTCTGTTCAGTAACTACTCATGCCCTGATAGATTTTGTTTATTTAAGTCGTGAATGATTTAAGTTTACATTATAAAAAATTGTCCGCTGGGGAAATTTTACATGGTCCACAAAGATGATACTGCTACCGCATGGATTTTTCAAGAACTAACTATTATTTGGTCCGAGTTCTATTGTTCTTGTAGCTTTTAGCATGTGCATACCTGCTATTCTTAGAATTTGTGACCTCCAAGGATTTGAGAAAAAGTAATTTGATTGACTAACTATACTATTTCTATCAGTTGTTCCGTGTCATTAACGATAAACATGATAAATGCCGCCCTCAAAATGATTTTCCAATTCCAGCCCATGCCATGCTATTCCTGATCATCGCAAATCATAGTGGTATCATTAAAAGAAAACACTCCTCTTTTTTTTGCATCTTCTTGTTTCCCCCCAGCCCAAAGAATCCACTTGAGCTTGCTGTACCATTTCCAGGTGTTTGTAAATATGGTCCTGATTGATGTGGTGCAGAGCCACCAAGCCACGTGCCCAACGTGGCATGTGGTGCTGACTGGGGTGTGCTGAGAGGTCGTTGTACAGGTGGTGGTTGTGAATGAGGAGCACTTTGATACTCAGGAAATTCTCCTTGCTGGGGATAATCTATCGGGAAACCCTGAGGTCTTGGTTGGGAATTCGAGTGGGGACGGGAAGGCAGTGGAGGGGCTTGAACACCATATTGTTTTCTTAATCGCTCGGTTTCTTTAGCCACCTCTGCTTCTCTCCGTTGGCGCTCTTTCTCTTCCTCCTCGAGCATTTTTTTAATCCGCTTTTCTTCCTTTCGCTCCGCTCTTTCTCGTTCTTTCTCCTCAGCCTCAACCATGGCTTTCAGCCTTGCCGTCTCAGCATCGATTTCCCATTGTGTTCGAGGGTCGGCTGGGGGTGGTTTAGATGACTGCCTCTTTTGTGGCTTGTGTGCTTGTTGAGAAGGTATTTGTGACGCCGGAATATTATTCATTCTTGGTGGGCTTGAAGAGGCAAATACAGCTCCCGACATCATTGGTGGTGTAGAGCTAGATTTACCATTACCAGCTATTACGGGTCCGCTATTCTTCCGTCTAGCATTCGTCATTGTTGGTGAGCTGATATTGAACATCTCCCTGTTGGCATTAAAGAAGATATCCTTGATAACGGCCGCACTCAAAATAAACACCACTTCCAAGCCCTTGACGTCTTCTACTTCAACTCTATGCATGTTTGGCTCATATATTGTTAGATGATTCTGGTCTTTGCCGGTTTTGTACATTGCCACGGTAATGTCAGGCTCCTTGTTCTTCTTCCCATCCGTCGTTTTGCCGGATAGAAAACACGATATGTCCTTCGATAGTTTGCCGTCTCGTTTCCACTTGAAGGCTATCTTAGGGGTAATATCTGAGGCCGCAGGATCACTTTGACTCCGATCAAGGGCAGAGGCGGACGGCAGCCGGAAGCTATTCTGTGGCATCTCAAACTCCCAATGGGCGGAGCTGTTCCAAGAGCCGGCAATCTGCTTCACGGTCACTTGCTGATCAGGATTGTAAAGTTGGATTGTGAAGTTGTTTGGGACGATGGGGACAGGAGGAGGGGGTATGCCATTTTGGGCTCGAATCTCAGCGGCCGAAAGGGTAGGCTGGGTCCATTCGGGCTGGACGAGGACTTCTGCGTACAAGACTTCTGGATTATAAGAATCGTAGAGCGCCACGCCGTAGCAGTTTTTCGAGGCTGGAAGACTCGGGTCTGGGCGACGGAAGGTATATTCGGGCTGCAGCTCGGAACCATTCTGGGTGAGGTAAATGGTACTTGAGAGGGGGTTGTCGGATGAGGGTTTGATGTGGAAAGTTGGGAGGTTCTCGTCCAACATCGTGCATGTGGTAGCTGCAGCTGCAGCAGAGGGAGTCTGTTGGGATCAAGGTAGGTTGCGAGTGTGATGTGGCAAGCTCTTGTCAAGTTGTCTCGCCAAGCGGCAGTCAACCGTATGTAGGAAAAGAGCAGCTAAACAGTTGGTGGGGAGAAGAGTAGAGGACTGGACAAGGGCGAGGACGAGAGTTCTCATAAGGGAGAACAGCGCTAGATGGATGCGTGGATGTGGATGTCAATGTGATGAATGTGAATGATTGCGCAGGCTGCGCGGCTTCTCCTCAGTCTCTGAATCGCGGGGCTGACGAGTCAAGCACAATGCGATGAGGCTGAGCCTGACCGAAGACGATGGTTTAACATAGTTGTTTCTTCGGCTGCTCGAAACACGTTGCTAATTGGCCTGTATTTTCAGACTGCGCCTACTCGAACCCACTAGACCTGGGCGCAGATCACGTGGGTCCGGGTCGATTAAACCCCCCGATCTGTTTGTGCAGCTGTGAGTTCCCGTGTCCCGGCAGAGTTGCAAACCATAACGAAGGATTCCAGGTTCCTTTGCGTCGCAAGTGATGATGTGTGAGGTATCCAGCACCGCATTTCACGCAAGGGTGCGGAAAGTTGTCTAGCCGGAATCTGCCTCGCCGCCCTCGCGCCGTGAGGTTCACTGGCATTTTCTTCCTTGCTGTTAGCCTGTTACAACACGGCACAATGCGGCCTTCATTCTCATCAGAACGTTAATTTCTATTATTCAGTCTGAATATACAACTGTAAGACATGCTTCAGCCTCCTTCTTATGGCTGCCTCTTGCCACATTATAAATAAGTATACGTTATCGTCCCCTACACATTGCTCCACGCTATGCAAGTTCAACTTCCCTCATCGAAACGACCAAGCACCAGGCCCTGTCGAGTCAAAGCTATATGTACACTGAAATATTTACCATTTACAACTTCGCCACTGTCTCCGGCCAAGCAAGCAGGCATTAGTCAATGCCTGTTTTCTTGTTCAGAATCTCGCTCGGCACTCTAGAACCTCGCGAAATTTGGATTTCTTCACCAGGATGGAATTTAAAGACTGGGTCTTCACTTGGATTCCGTTGATGATTCAGTGCAACTTGTAATGGCAAAGGTAGGGCAGGGACACTGGGGACGTCGTTGGCAGCTTGCCCACTTTTCTCCATGCGACCCGTCTGCTGCTCAACCCAGGAATTGACCGTTCGAAATCGGGGTGCGGATTCTTCAGACGTAGTCGTGTAAACAGTGTCCCTTGCTCCTGCCGTCCGTGCCCACGAAAACCTGCTAGCTCCAGGGCCTTGGGCTTGGCTTTGGCGAGAATTGGGATTGGTGAGTCCGTCAGGCATTATCAAACCATCTCCAAAACCTGATGATAGAGAGGAAAGGTAGCTCATATGGTGCATCTCGGCTTGATTTGGATTGCTGAGGTTTGACGTTTGTTGTGAAAAGAATGTACCTTGGGTAGCCATCGTATTGTTTGCGTTCGAGATCTGTCGAGACAGCATTGTGTTCCTCCTTCCCGTGTTGTTGTAATCCGGTTGTGCTTGAGAAATTGCCTCTGGCGATGTATAGCCGAATGGGGCTGAATTGCCCAAAAGGCCTCCTCGTTGAGAATCTGCACGTGATAAACTAGCCGCATTCTCAGGTCTGGCTAAAGCTGCAGCTGCAGTTGGTGCAAACGCTCCATCGTACTCGCGCTGTGCCATCATTGTCTTCTCATCCTCTGCGTACCCGAAGGGCTCCTGGTACTTTGGTGGGGCATCTGAGAGGTACTCGCTCTCTCTTCGCCAACCGTAAAGTCCACGATTTCCTCCTCTCCGAATTTGGCGGTTTCTAACGCCAGAGAAGATGTCTATTTTCTTCATCCGTAGAATCAGATACACAGCAGCAGCAATAATAATGAAAGCACCTGTAGAGAACCTGTCAGTTGTGGAACCATGAACGATTCTGGGTTTCAATATTTTACATACCTATGGCTCCAACAGCGATCAGAAGGCGCTCGGATGTTGGTGACAACCCATCATCGTTTTTGTTGTTGTTGGTAACTTTATTTCGGTGTGGTCCGTCCGGGGAAGGCGTGGGGGCAGCTGGTTCAAGAGCGCTCTGAGGAAGGATTATTGTTTGAGTTGTTGGTGCTGATTTACTCTTCTTTGTGGCAGGAGACGAATCAGACGATGTAGAGGAATCTTCTTCGGGGTCCAATCCCTTTCGAGGTTGACTAGATGTATCCATGGCTGAAGGTAGGAATGTGATCAGCGAACTTGGTGCTACCGTCGTAGGGAACGAGGACGAAATGTAGGTCTATGTATGGTTAGCGCATCTGAAATTGTAAAAGAATTTGATAGACTTACGGGTGTTGTTGACAAAAGTGTCGGTGCAGCAGCAGCAGGTACGGTAGAAGTTATCACAACTGTAGTAGGCGTGGTACTAGGTGCAGCTGCTGAGACTGACGGAGTCATGATTCCGGTGGTAGTTTGTAGAGTGGGCTGAGGGGGAGGTTGAGGTTGAGATTGAGGAGGCCCGTTGCCTTTCCCGTCGGGGTTCTTGGGATCCCCTCCTCCATCACCGTCGTTGCCCTTGTTCTTCCCGTTTCCATTTCCATTTCCACTTCCACCGTCTCCATTTCCGTCTCCATTTCCGTTACCATTTCCGTTTCCATTTCCATTTCCATTTCCGTCTCCGTCGCCATTAGAAGTCCCATCCCTTGATTGATCCCGCTCCTCATTCCTCCCATCGTCGTTGCTTTGACTATCCCCGTCTCCACCATCATTTCCTCTCCTTCTCAGTTGAGCATCATCCAGAAGACCATGCCGCCGCCTCAGATCTTCCAAAGTGGCATGTGGTAATTGGTCCAATGGCGCCATTGTCGTATTCATCCTCCGCAGAACGTACGACACCACTACTAATGGGACGCCAGATTTTTAAAGTTTTGAGCATGCGGTGATGCTCGCGATTTGAAGGTCGTTGTCGAAAGCGATAACCGTTAACCGTCAACGGTTTCCCAAGACCCCCAGAATCAGCACCAATAAAAGAATGAAAGTCACGAGCCAGTCGTGTGAAGAAAAGAAGAGAAAAGAAGAAGAAGTTGGTGGTGAAGGAAGCAGAGAAAGAGAGAGAGTGTGGAGGGAGAGAAGTGTATCAGGATCGAAGATCCTCAGCATACCAGTCAAGGGTTCAAGAGGTGGGGATTATGAGGGCCACGACTCCACCCTGCCTGCCACCCTGGATTCGAACGCAGTGGACTGTGGACAGCGTTGATACGCCCAAGGGAGAGAGGGGGGGGTTCATGTTCCTGGTGTAACTTCCTGCCGCCTGCGTGGTCTGAGGGGGGAAAAGCCAAGAAGAGGGTAGGAGGGTGGTCACTGGAAGAAATGCAGCGACATGACTGGTCAATTGGGCTGAGACGGGAGCGAGTTGTGCCAGAGTCAGAGAGTCGCAGAGTGCGAGGAAGCTGCGCACGACGGTGGTTGTGGTGGCCAAGCGACCAAGGGTGGCCTCGCCGTGAAAAGGCATTGTCATGAAGCTTTGGCTGGTTTCATAGCGCTGCACAGACAACTATTTTGAAACGATGGCCCAATGCTGATAATGGCTGAGGCTGCCGCCCGCCGCCCTCCGCCTTCCTCGCCTCAGGGTCAGCCGCACGAAGTACGAAGTACCCATAAATGAAGCAAAGCGCCATTCATACACGCTGTATTTCTCTCCTTCGGGACCTTTAGGCTTGGGTGCAGCGCCCATTTCACTAGGAGAAGCCTTAGGAGCCCCCGGGAAGCCTGAACCAGATAAAGCCTGAAGGAATGCACAGGCAAGTGGGGTTGTACCTAGGTAAGGTTATCTGATCATACTGACTTTAGATATCTCGGAGCCCTGGGGTATACCCACGTATTGCACTCTCTGTGTAAGGTTACATGTCTCTAAATCTGCGGCTCTCTATTATGAGGTGACTCGCTTGTTTCCAGCATGCTACTTTTCAAAACACTGAAAACAACTTCACATGCAGGTTGCAACGGGCGTCTACGGCAGGCCCCTTAAGGCCTCATGTCAAAACCACACCTGCAGTGAAAACAGCTTCACGCTGACGCAGTTTTTTTCCATGCACAAAACGCCGTGGTGGAGCAACGCAGCATAGATTTTGCGCATAGCACTCGAGTAGCTTTACCTCGACATTGGTGGCGCTTCTTGTTGTTACGCTTCAGAGTGAAAAACTAAAACCAAGGCAGGTGGATGCATATCTTATCGCGGTAGTGCCGTGAGCGCAGACCACTTACCTCTCTCCATCGCACAAGTATTTCACAGATTTACTATCTTTCTATACCTGAGATCTCGGATCCGGAGTACAGCTCAGCCGTACTCTGTTGCCAACAAAGGCTGGAGTATCTAGAGTCCCGACTGCCAGCAATTGTACAACTGTTCATCAGACTCATATCATCATCCCAAAAAGGACAAGTGTAGTTTCGGGGAGAGCAAGTATTCTGGGGGAAATACTGTCTCGTGATTGTGACGAGTCGGTCAAACTTCATCCGTAATGCAAATGCGTCAATTTTTCATTCTATAGGACTGACAAGTCTCAAGCTTGATCTGAACAGAAACTGCGTTTCTCTCGGGATACGGTGTCAGTGGGGGATTCGTAATGGTCTCTTCTATGTTGCCAAAAACACTTCCAGTGATGTAAAAGACGAAGTCTTAGGCGTTGCTATGTAAGGATGATAAAACAACCCAAAGCCATTTTATCTACCCCATTTCTCTCCAACCATACTAAAATTGGAATGTGCTAACTTGCCGGTCTTCCAGGTGGTTGCCCCCAAAGCCTGCTGCGCAGAAAGAATCCTGGGGTGAATGGTGGGAAGGGTGGCGTTTGTGTGTCCAGCAGGTCGGGATGAATTTGTGGTATGGTCGCGGAGGTTTAAATGTCAAGGTATGCTTGTTCGTTTCATTCAATCGTTCGACGCATATTATAGGGAAGGCGACGAGGCTATCGATAAGCCATGTTGGGTGTAGATTGCCAGGTCAATCGTGTCTCTTAGTCAAGAGCAAAATCAGCCTTACGGTGCGTGGCATTACGCAACACATCATTCATAGATGGCAGTTTGCTACGAAGAACTCAAGAAAGCTCCCATATGATGGATCTTCTATAACAGGAGCAGAGCAGTGTACCGTAATCACTTCATCGTGTCGTTCCTGGGACTAGGCTTTCTGCTTTCATCACTTTCACTTTCAGGTTGATATTGACCTGTCGCTCGCTCCTAATTTATATATTTTCATGAAAATCTGTCGTTTTACTATCAAAGTGAGAAGAAAATTACTGACAACTTCTCGCGTAGCGCTACTATATCTGGTATGTTGCATCATTCTCTCATTTTGATTAGATCTCATGTTTTTCGATATGTAAGCTGTCATTATTTTTCAAAATAGAACTGAGATGGCAAACAGGAAAGCAAAATAATATGAAGCACAATCCGAGATTTGGACTGATCCTCGCGGATATTATTTTCTGAACATAATGGTTGTTCTGCCTGGACAGCAAGGCAAAGGAATCGGAAAAGCATTAGCTGAAAAGGTCACCAAGCTGGCAGACGAGGAAGGAAAGAGGTGCTATCTGGAATCCGTGAGTAACTTATTTCTTTGTCCCTTCCCCTCAATTCTCTACAATAAGAGGATGTTCCATCCTCCCGGCCCCTCCCAACCCCCCTGCTCCTAGAAAAAAAAACACAGTGCTAATTTGTTAAAGAGCCGCGATGTCCCGAACATCAAGATATACGAGTCGATGGGCTTTCATTTCGTGAAGCAGATGGATTGTGACGATGACGGAGACATATGTAAGCTGTATTGCATGGTCAGGGAACCTCAAAAAGCCCCTTGATCCAAAAAAGGCGCGTAAACATTGCTCTCAACTTCTCGTTGTCTGAACCAACTGCGTCTTTCAATGAGATTGGACTTGGGTTCTCGGATCAAAAAGGGACTTGGCACTTTGCAAAGCTGATTTCCAGCAAAATAATTTGACCATGATAGAGTCATTATTGAGTGTTGTTTCTGAAGTATACAGTGCCATACTGAATAAAGCATGGCCAGCAATTGGTGTTAAGTGCTGAAACCGGAAGCAGATTCGGGATAGAGTTTTCCTGAACTAAGATCTTACCAAATTTCAGAACATAAAATGCCTTCCGAACTCCGCCATTCTTCGAATTTCGTTACCCCTCTATCTATCTAGGCCCATGAGTAGCCTCCTCGTACCTCGTATGATACCACATGGGCCATGGCAGGTCTCTTTGCCTTTCCGATATATTCTCTCCTCATCCGTAATCCCGAAAGGTCTACAGGACCGTCCCCTCAAATAGTGCATACATGGGAGTTGGTTAGAGCCAATGATATCGACAACGCCCTTAAATACTGTCTTCAGAATCTTAAAAGATGTCACTCTCACGTTCGACCTCGGGGTGGTTCACTGTCATCCTTGACCGTGCGCGAAGATCCGCCGGAGTCATCCACTCTTCCGGTATTTGTGTTGTGGCGCATCGGTTGGATGGATTTGCAGGTGAAAGGAGATGCGAGGTGGTTCAGACTCAAAATTTTGAGGGAAATGGTGCTAGCGAAAGGCGTAGGTGAGAGGAAGAGCTGGAAACTATTTCACGAAGAAATTTCCTGCCACAGTTTGCGCGATTTTCATATACCCCACGCAGTTGAACATGGTTGCTTTTCTTCATGCTGGATGACGGTGCAGTGCGATTTTTCATCGCAATTTCGTTCGCTGCGTGTGGTTCAGCCACAGCCGGGCGATAAGCTTGCCCCGAGCTCGAACTTTATTACCAAGGAAGCTGCTGAAATTTCCAGTCAACGGCTCTGCACCGGAAAACCTCACAACAACACTCAGCACCTTTTGCTCTCCCCTCCGCGGAAGCCATGACGGCCTCAAGATTAATCATGAGGGCCTCTGCCTCCTCAATTGGCCGTACCTTCACCAAGGCTGCTGCTTTAACACCAGCCACATACCGATCTTTATCGTCATCCTCATCCATCCTCACACGTGCGCGACCCAGCAGCTTTGACAACAACAAATTCCAGAGAAGCTTCCGTCGCGCGTACGCAGACGTGGCTCCCGCTCCCGCGAAGAAGGCCAGAAGATTCCGTTTCTTCCGATTCCTTTGGCGCCTCACATATCTCTCTACCATCGGAGGAACCGCTTATCTCGCATATGGTGTTTGGGAACTTCGACACCCGGAGGAGCAATTCGAGCCAGATCCATCTAAGAAAAATCTCGTTATACTAGGTAAACATCTCAATTGGCCCCAATTTCAACCCAGATCTAACTAGTTTGAACAGGTACTGGATGGGGTGCTGTGTCACTCCTCAAAAAGCTCGACACCGAAAACTACAATGTCATTGTCATATCTCCCCGAAATTATTTCCTCTTTACACCACTCCTTCCATCATGCACAACTGGCACCGTCGAGCACAGATCGATTATGGAGCCCATTCGAAGCATAACCAGACATAAACAAGCTGCTGTCAAATTCTATGAAGCAGAAGCAACGAAAATAGACCCAGAAAGGAAGGTAGTCACAATCGATGATAACTCTGATATCAAGGGAGCCACCAACAAGACCGAGGTCTCTTATGACATGCTTGTAGTCAGTGTAGGAGCCGAGAATGCCACTTTCGGTATTCCAGGAGTAAAAGAGCACTCGTGCTTCTTGAAGGAAATTGGGGATGCACAGCAGATTCGAAAGAGGATCATGGACTGCGTAGAAACGGCCACCTTTAAGGATCAAACCCCAGAAGAGGTCGAACGTCTCTTGCACATGGTGGTTGTTGGTGGTGGACCTACTGGTGTGGAGTTTGCAGGAGAACTTCAAGACTTCTTCGACCAAGACATTAAGAAGTGGGTCCCTGAGATCAGCGACAAGTTCAAGGTCACTCTCATTGAAGCCCTTCCCAATGTGTTGCCCATGTTCTCGAAGCAGCTCATCGACTACACCGAATCAACATTCAAGGAGGAGAAGATCACAATCATGACAAAAACAGCTGTGAAGAAAGTGACGGATAAGACAGTAGAGGCCGAGGCAACGGGACCAGATGGAAAAAAGACAATGGAGATTATGCCTTACGGCCTCCTTGTCTGGGCTACCGGAAATGCAGTTCGACCTGTTGTCAGAGACCTCATGTCTCAAATCCCAGCTCAAAAGGACTCGAGAAGAGGCCTTGCTGTCAACGAATATCTTGTCGTTCAAGGTACCAAAGATATCTGGGCAACTGGCGACTGCGCCGTAGCTGGTTATGCACCAACTGCTCAAGTTGCTTCCCAGGAAGGAGCTTTCCTTGCTCGGCTTTTCAATACCATGGCTAAGAGTGAAGCCATTGAGCAACAAATTCATGACCTAAGCTCCTCTCTGAACTTAAAACCTGGAGACGCCGCGGCAGTTGCCAAAGAAATAGAATCCCACGAGAAGCAATTGAGGAGGATCAAGGATATTAAGCCTT
>JAAMPI010001232.1:0-17346 GCA_013054445.1 Cudoniella acicularis
GAGAGCGTGTATAAAGAAGGAGAGCATATATAAGACGAGCGTATACTGGGAGAATATGTATAAGGAAGAAGAATTTATATAAATTTATATAATATTTATGTATACGGGTACCTGTGGGTACCTATATAGGAGTAAGAGAAACTATACCCACCCGCGGGTACTACCCACCCACGGGTAGGTAGTACCGGTAGTGGGTAGCCCACGGGTAATGGGTACTACCCACTACCCATCACGCAGCCTAGTGCTATATCACCAGATGTTATAGAATTTGCTGACATGGGAAAGTTATATCTGCCAATGTTCTTTGGCAAAGAAGGCACCCGAGAATGCTAAGATAGAGACTTTGGAGCTTTTAAGGTGTCTTGACGAGTGAGACTAGCAGGGGCAAGTATAGTGGACCGGGATCGGAGGACCGCAAAGATTAAGGGTGTAAGGATTGGCAGACATTTAGGGGTCGAGTTCTAGGTGTTGGATTTTCAGCGATGTTCTATTGAATATACAGTAAGAAGTGCGCTATATATATAGGCCTGAAGGCCCTATAATTACCACCTAATGTGACTTATATAGAAGGTTCCAGCGTATACTTATAGTGATTACTCACTGTATTTCTAAGTATCGCCACTATATTATCAATTTTATAGTAGAAGCTTCTAGTGCTTATAGGGCCTTTGCCACCTATATATAACACTAGGAACATCACTTTGTCCGGAGCAGTAGAAGAAACTGGGAGAAGTAATCAACTATAGGGAATATTTATGACACCATGTGCCTTCGTTTCGGGAACGAGTCTGCTAAGACTAATGCCTGGTTGCTTAGGAAAGAAGGTTATCAGAGACGTCTTTAACGACGGTCTTATAGATCGAGCTCGAGTCTGAATAGGGTGCCTTGGCTAGAGGGCGTTAGATATATAATCAGGTCGGATATATCAGCGTTATATTCGCTTATAATCTATGTCTTACTATAGCCCCCCCCCCCCTCCTATATATAAAAATTATTTTCTAATTATTTTTTAATTATTTTCTCTTAAAACTTAGAACTATGGGTGTTAAACGGAAGACAGATCGAAGGGAGCTTACCCCGGCTCAGAGAGATAAAATATGGACTCTCTACGAAGAAGGATATACTCTGACCGAGATTTCCTAGAAAACTAAACACCCCCGCACTACTATTACCTCATTTATTACCCGCCAGTCTATTTGCTCTAATACTACTTTTAAAAGCAAGCCAAGAAGCGGTTGTCCAAAGAAAATTAACCCTTAGGGTATACGATCTCTCTCCGGCGGCCTATATATAATGTATTGCGATCCCTCTTATAGCCCGCTTAATACATCTAAACACTCTTTTAATACCTTAATCTCATCTCTGATATGATCCCTTTCCTTCTCTATATCCCTATCCTCTTCAACAAGCGCTTTGAACGACTTTGAGTCAATCTCTACTAGATCCCGCGCCACATCGCTGATATTATCCAGAAAATGCCTCTCAATAACCTGCGTAAGTACACTCTCAATATAGCAATCTCTCATAATCTACCCCTCATCAGCATTGCAGAAAAAAGTAGGAGAGAAACAAACCTTGTAGTGAATCCAAGCCGCCCTCAAAAAATCCTCGACCACCTCCGTCGACAGATCCTCCTGCGAATGCCTCCCCTGGTGTTCCGCAAGCGTATTCGGATTCACCTCCCCAGACTCCATATTCTCGACAAAATTCCCCGCCTCATTCCTCTGATTCCGCTGCTGGCGATATTCCGCTATGTATCTCGGGTTAATATTAATCTGGAAGCATCTACGATCTAGTTCTATCTCCTCGAGTTCGCGTTCCGCTTTGTCTTTTCGCTGTTCTAATTTCTTGCGTGAGACTTGGAAGAGGCGTGAGGCGACGACTTTGTAGTTGGTGAAGGTGGGACTTGCGTATTTTCCGTTTTCGGGGCGGAAAGCTATGAGCGTGGCGTGATAGAAGTACTTCTCGCAGTGTTCGTATATCTTAGTAATGTGCTCGCTGGCAATACCATCCCATTCCCTCGACTGAAACCAGAAGAACTCGTCGATGTGACCTGAGTCCCATGTAAGAGGCAACCCCATGCCTCTCTTCTGGTCGAGAGTTTTCTTCGCGGCCGCGATTTCCGCGTCGCGGGATTTGACCTCTGGTTGGCGTTTTTGCATGGGCGAGATGCGGGAACCCTTGGCGATGGATCGGAGATCAGAATCAGGGTCGATGGTGGAGATGTCGAGTTGGCTGACCCAGAGATGTCCTTCGTTGGTGATGCGGTCGCGGAAGAGCTCGCCTTGCTCGACGATTCTAGAGCGGAGGTGGATGGCGTGGGAGGGCTCAAGGTCGGATGTCTCGTACAGGGATCCACCATTTGCATGGCTGGCCGTCATCCTGCTGAGCTTCCTCGCGCAATCCGTGAAGATATTTTCCATCTCTTCTTGTGTGCGATTATCGCCACCTAACCTTTTGTGTATTACCTCGAGCTCATGTAGCCTCCTCCGGGCTTGTGCGACGATCGCCGGGAACATCTGACTTGCATTTTCGAGCAACATCTTACTTAGACGCGTGCGAAGAGTTTCGACGCCCAAGTTATCTGGACCAAGCTGGTTCCACGGGTGCTTCTTCAGAAATTGGCGCTCCGTTTCGTTCCGCACTTCAATAGTCGTACTCATTCGGAGTTCAACTGTATTTCGATTGCGAAGTACATGCCATGGGTGTCGGATATTCACCTCACTGCTTTGCCCCAGTGCAATATTCACGTACACTTCCGCGCGCATGGGAGGTACACCATCCGGGTGTGTGATAATGCCGACAGTTCTGCGCCCTTCAATGTCAAACTCATAGCATAATGCGAGAATTTGTTGAGTCTTTGGATCGTTGTTTGCATCAACTACGGCAAGGATGATAGAATGAGGCTTCTTCATTTCGGTGTCCACCATAGCCCGTACAAGATTGATGTTCTTGGGATCTGTATCGTGGATGATCAAGCCGGGAAGGTCTAGTATCTGCAGAATCGGTCGATTTGGGCCACAGATTGTGATACATAGGGTATCCGTAGAGAAATCCGTCGGTCGCTGACCTCCAAGAATCAATTCGGCAGCAGCTTCGAACTGACGCGGGAGCTCGTCTGAGAGATTTGCTAAATTTGTGATCGGCTCGAAGGTGAAACTGGGGTTTCGTGAGCTAGAAGCCCCTGGCTGAATAGAGGTGGTGACAGATTCTCTCTCGCTCGGCTTGAGAGTGACCTTGGTGATGAAGCGCGTGCATGTAGATCCACTTCTTGGGAACGGAATTTCAGTGATGGCTTCGAGCACGGAGCTCTTCCCTGACGACTGTGCCCCGCACACAATGATCTGGGGAATCTCGAATTCGATGCCGGTTTGGAGAGATTGTAGACGGGCTAAGGTGTTGAGGAGCTCGATGTGCTTTGGGTCGTGGGCGTGTGTAAAAGGGTTCTTTTTCTTGATCGGAGGCGGCTGTGGTGGAAACTCACTGTGAATCGGGTAAGTTTGGCAATTAGGACCGTTGGAATTCATGTTTGGATACTTGTCATTTGGTTGTTCGGAATAGTACTGTTGATAGTTAGTCTGCTATTTCTTAATGTAATGAAACCCGGGGCATCCACCGTTGCCATTTTGTCCGAGGTAGTTCAAGTCTCCTAGTGGCGATGAAGCTTGTAGTAATCATAACTTTTTCAAATGCAGCAACGCAAAAGAAATGGACGTGACAGGCCACACCACGAGCAATTATAATTCGCGCATCAGCCCGCCCGCTTTCTCAGCCCTATCGTAAAATGGGATTGATGAGGCTTTGATCAAGGCTTATTTTATGTTGCACAAGGGTTGGTGCGTCAGGACGGAGCGCTAATGGATATCAACAACCAAAATGGTGGGATAATGGGTCCACGGCAGCCTCCGCATGAACTGTAAATGTGGTTGTCGAACCCTTTCCCCACGATGTGGGAGTTTACGGAAGGTTTTTCATAGGGGCGCTGACTAATCGGGCGCACTTTAGAAAATAGTAGTAAAAATTTTGCTATTTTTATAAAAACTAAAGCAAAGCATTTTTAGGTATTAAAAATTATTTTAATAGATTATTAGATGTTTAAAGTAGTAAGTTTCCTTTTTTTTTATATTATAAAGTTAAAGTAATAAAAAATTTAAGTTTAAAATATTTTATTGTGATGGAGTCACGTGGAACCACGTGATTTTGGTCCGTTTTCGTTGTATATAAAGCGTAATAGGCGAATTCGTCCTTCGGAGCGAATTCTGTGGTTTTTGGCCCAGCGGTCATATGTGCGAGCCTATTTTGCATGTTACATTTATTAAGTTTAAACTTTTATTGTACACATAGGTATAAATAATACTTATAATAAAATAGGCCAATTATATTTACTATTATTTATACTATAAAAAAGAATTCTACGTAAAAAATTATAACCAGTTCTTTAACCTACTGTAGTATCTCCGTATATCTTTTATAAAACCACCGGAGCCCGCCCGCTAAAAAGGGAGGGCACGGGCCTACCTGCGGTCCCCTCTTCCCCGCCGCCCCAGTTCAAAAGCTCCCCAGGGCCGTGTAGGCACGTGGGCTATCGGCGATTGCCAACTTTTTAATAAATCATTCCTAAGAACAAGCCTCCCTCATCAGTACTAAACCGACAACCCCCTTACTCATCAGCGAGGCGGCAGCTATTCCGACAGAGGAATCCCGAACAACACACAAGCTATGTCTAATCCCACCTTCTTCTACTTCTACGCTCCGACGTGGGATTTTCCGCCCGGGGGCCCGATCAAACTAGGCAATGTCATTACATCGATAAAGAAGCCAGAGCAGCCGCTATATACTGCTCCTCTGCCAACCGACTCCCAGGTATTCTCATCAGAAAAGAGCCATGTTGAATACTCCAAGGAGAAGTCAAGAGGAGGGAAATTCTCTATTTTAACAAAGTTCTTGAGCATTCTTGGGGTGGGAGTTGATTTGGGTGCCAACTGGGATAAAAGGTACAATGTGCTTAAATCCCTAATTCCCTTATCCTTGTCCTTTGCTATTACCTGCATTTCGTTGACCCCGAGTCCTTGCATATCGCTGCCTACCCGCAGTAGAAATTTGACTACGAATAATAGCAACGACGACCTTTACGTTTTCGACCGGGTAGATACTACTCAATTCATCGCGAAAGAAGAGTATCTCCAAACGTGCATCGAAGCTACACCTGTACGTCGCTATCTTGACAAATCCCGCTATCGAAAGCCTCTCTATATTATCACCGGGATCAAAACTGTCACTGGCGCAAAGGCCAAATCGCTTAAATCCTGCGGTGTCGGCGCTAATCTTGGAATCGAACTCGATGGTACGGTCTGGAGCGGTGGCACTATGTCGATCGGCGGCGGGCCTACGATAGAGGGTAAAACAGAGAACAAGGCGGGCACAACTTGGGAAGGGAGCAGCGACTTTGTCTTTGCGTTTAGAGTTCGGAAGGTTAGGGTGGAGCAGAAGACTGGGACAGTAAATGACGATGATGACTATACGGCAGGTGCTCTGCTGGGAAATGAGGTTAAGAAGAAAGGTGTCCCGGACCTTTCAATCTCCGCCGAGGAGGATCCAAAGGCAGAGGATGAAGGATTCGAAGAGGAGGAGTTGATGGAGGGCGATGCTGTAATTTTCTGTGCAGTCCCTAAGGTTGAAAACCAAGAGGAAATAGAATGATTTTATAGTTGTAAGGTATTGGGACAGATATGCAGGGGGAACTTATTTCAGCTTTTATGATTTAACGAATACAAGCCATGATTTTACACAACTAATTAATAACTCTTAAGAATGCTATGTGAATTCGGTATATTAGCTGGTTTTAAGTAGATCGTCAATCGTGTAATTTATGAAATCCTTCTCCTTCCCAAACAGATTATCAGAGAAAATACTCAAGGCAACGTAATGATAATCATCCCGATTTTTAGATCCTTGACTCTTTTCTGCAATTTTCCGAAACACGGCTTTCATTTTCGACTGCCGCTTCAGCATATCTGCCTTCTCGGGCATATGCAACCTTGCGTACTGCAGCAAAAATGCTGCGATCCCCGCTGCTATAGGCGTCGCAAATGATGTGCCTGACTTGTATTTGACAAAGGTAGGATTTGTGGCCTCGTCGCAGAGATGGACCGGCCATGCAGACTCTACCGCCTCACCGATGGTGGCTAAATTTATCTCATTAGAGACGGCAGTAGGGCTAAACCTTGACCGGTTCCCATTCGCATCGGTAGAATGGATACAGATGACATTTTGGTCACGAGCGGGATACGCCCGATCCAGGTTCGCGCCACTATTTGAAGCGGCGGCAAAAAGGAGGATGTCCTTGGAATATGCCTTCATAATGGCAGCTTCAAGTTTGTCGTAGCCATCGATGTCGCATGTTGGGAACCCGAAGGACATGGAAATAATGTCGACATTCGACTTGACGGCATAATCTATAGCCTGGATACATTAGTCTAGGCTTCAATAGGCTTTAAAATACAATTTTGTTTGGAGGATTACCTTTGCAATCAGTTCGGGGTTGGACGGCTTGTTCTCAGCAATCTTGACTATATATAATTCCGCATCCGGGGCGTAGTCGAGAAGCAGACCCGCGGTAAAGGTGCCGTGCCCATTATGATCGTCAACCACAGTTTTGAACTTGTCATTGACGCAGTTGTATCTCTGTTTGATTTGCTCACTGCGTGCGTCCATATCTGGATGGGTCTGATCGATCCCAGTGTCGAGAACCGCGATCTTGACAGGAGATTGTGTGGCTTGTTGCAGGTGTGCCTCAATGTACTTCTTGTAGACTGCTTGGAATCTACCCTTCCAGTTTGAATAATTCAAGCGCCTGGAGATACATAAGTTAGCAGGCTCGCTATACGGGAAGGCTAAATGTTCGAACTGCGACCTGGGAACCAAATGGCCTAGAGGCATAGCAGTTGTTCGATCAAGAACAAGGACTTACGCTTCACGGGAATGGTCTTCAGAAACCGTCTCGTCATCAAAGAACCTGGAGGCCTTATAATTGAATTCGCTAAACGTCCTTTGCCCCGCAATATGAAGTGCTTCAGGAAGCCCCTGAGGTCCCCCAAAATACTGGGAATGTTGGGGCGATGGCAATTCATTTCGCGGATTGTATGCTTCTTTTGGGTGGCGCCAAGAAGAGTGACCTCTAGTTTGTTGGTTCTGTATAGCCTGGCCCCAATTGCCAAAGTCCAGAGTCCGTGCAATCTTGTCAAGCTCGTCTATGGAAATGTAGCTGAAAGCTTGACATAGCTCATCTTCTAGTGGTCGAACAACCTCTTGATATATCGTGGTTCTTAGCATTTGGCTATCTAGCTTCTTGCCTTCCTCATCCTCCCAAGTTTGTGGATCCAGGCATTTTTCCACGGCGTAATAGAATTGGGAGTTCTCAGGAATTTCGGACTTGCATTCTTTGAACACCAGGTCTGCATCGATAAATCCTGTACGGTTCTCTACCCCATCTAGCAAGTCAATGCCATATTTCTTCGCCAGCATTTCAAACGGTGTCGACAAGTACAATTCCATCAACATCACTGCAAAAGTGACGAGGGATGGGTACTGGTGTAGCACTAGGTCGTCTGGATCAATACTATCTTGGTCGAAGTCATCCGGATCGCAGTCGTCAAGGTCACAATCGGCTTCTTCCTGTTGTTCAATATGGTCTAGCTCTAGGGTAGCGCTATCAGTGCTCTCAGCAAGCTGGGTTTGAATAAAAGGTCTCAGTGGAATCGCAGAAGAAGCTGTTTGGAAGAATATTATGCTCGAAGAACCCCACGTAGGTTGTAGCCATGAAGTTCCGTGAAGATGGAGGACCGCGTAACTGAGCAGCACGGCAAGGATACGTTTTGTTTTCTCTGTGAGATATTTGGGCCCTTCCTCGATGAATTGTTTGAGCGAGACCGAGGATTTTGTCTTATCAATTTGGAAATTGCTCCTCTCAGATCGCAGTTTGAAAAGTCTGCCCTTCTCAACTTTGAACTTGTGACAATGAGAGGTCATCTTGATATTACACAAGTTTCTTACCCTCATTGGAGATTCGTGTTTCTTCTTTTGCGAGCGTTGCACTTCATCATTCAAGGCAAACTGCACTACCGGCTCATTGACAGTGTGGACGTGCACCTCATGCCAATCTTGTTTCATAGAGAGAAACATGTCGAAGTCAAAGTCTTCGCCAATTTCTTTGTCGAGGTCAGGTTTCCGATATGTACCTAAACAAAGCCTAGCACGAATGTCGTGTCCAGGGTTGCAAGTGCATTTCTTGCAATCCATAAGAGTCTTGAAAAGCAACTGGGCCGCACCCCACACGGCGTATGGCGGTTCGGTCTTGCTTTTCTTCTGTGGTGTAAAATCGTCTTTAGACCATTGCGAACGGTCCTCCGGGTATTGGGCGATGAGATCATCTTCCCACTTCTCCAAGGATTCGACAAACTCGTCACGTTGGTCTGGATATTGTCCGAAGTTCAGACACTGTCTAATAAATTCAAGCTCCACCTTGTCGTTTTGATTGCGAATTTTATTCCAGTGCTGATTGAGCGCCCGTAACCGAGAGTAAGAGAAGACTTCGAATGATGACAACTCTTGTAGGACATGTGTTCTGACGACCGACTCGAATCGAACCAAAATTCGGACAATTAGTTCGTCATTTAGCCCCACGGTAGCTTTAATACGATTGGCATGGTCACGAATCAAAAGACAATGAGTCATTAAGTGGCTGTAGAAGTGCTTGAGCTCCCTGTTCGGCTCATCCGCTTTGAGGAGTTTAGCGATTTCTCGAATTGTCAAAGATGTGTCGAGTAACAAAACAACGGTCTGGCTGCCCATAGTAGCGTAGGAGATTGGTGACATATTAGTATTGCTAACTTGTTGACCCAGAGGCTTTGTTATCGTAACATTTCCTACGGATGGAGAGGACCGCCAGCTCTTGGGGGCATGTAGTTGAGCCGTGCTCTCAATGGCCGGGTGAGGACCAGAACCCTGTTGCCGTGTCCTGGGATGCCGATTAGACCGCCTTCCTCTAAAACCGTGTTCTCCCTGGCGGTTAACGAAAGAGGTAGAATGCACCGTATCTTACCGCGTGTCGGGCTTCCTTGAGGTGTTGTTGCATAAAACAGAAAGGCCTTTCCAAGTGGAGGCTGCGTGCGAGCGCTGTGCGTGTTGACCGTTGATTCGATGACAGTCTACACGGCATGCAAAAAATACGGAGTACCGTATAAATTTGTGCAACCTGATAAAACCCGAGGTGCCAACTAGTTTGGTTCCATCGAATTTCACCAGGACATAGTCCATGGTAGGGACCTTATAGAGACAAAGTCTGAGCTATTGATCCCACCGAATTGCAGCTGCACCCGGTCCTAATAAGTATTATACTTTTGTGTTCGAGTAAAGCTTTGTGAGCCTATTAATACAGCAACCAAAAGCAAAAAGGGGGATTGTTGGTAGCTACGGTCGTCCGTAGCTCGGGTGCGGGACCGGAGGATATCTTCGGTTGTTCCTCAGACTGTAATGCGAATGATCGCCAGCCTTGCTAGCGAGCCTGTCTTCAATATCAAATTAAAAGTTGGCTCCTCCTCGCCTAACACCGAACTTCGAGCACGCATAGCGCCCTTTAGTACCTGGGCTGTCTTCAATCAGATACCCAATTCTGTCTTGCGTTTACGAGTCACGCCCTCGAAATGGCGCTGCGGGTAGAGCAACAACAGTACACAATTGCTGGCGACGCCGAGCTGTGCCTTCACTCCTTCCAACATTGTCTCCAGCAGTCAGCATCCATCCACCCGCGATGTACCTCCTTAGTAGAGGATCAGCTTGCAAGATTCTCGGTTTGGACCGCCAACATTGGGGTCTTCGCTCCTGGGCGAGCTTCCATGGATCATCGTCTAAGAGAGGTACCCGATGTTCAGGATATCGTGAGAGGGATTTTGGATGTGCTGGATGACCGTATTCAGAACTGTAGGTATACATCTAATCATACCTAGAACATTAACGATTCGATGGCCTTATCGAGTTCGTCACACCTCGAAGAACGAAATACTCGTCAATGTTGTGGAAAAAACGAAGGCCAGCTTTGCTAACGGTATGTAGGTTCAGCAGTTCTTAAGGCTCTCGATAATTTGCACCCAGGGAAATCTGGGGTTGCCGAAGTTGTCGAAAACGAAAACCTCGATCGGTCTGTCCGAGCAATCGCAAATGAGATAAGTCTACTCCACAGGCTGCTAAATACCATTCGCAGAGCGAGCAAGCACTCGCAAAGTGTCAAAGCAATAAAATTATTTCAGATCAAAGATGATGAAGGGAATGATGCGGAACCGTTTCTACAAGAGGTCTTTGCCTCCTATATATACGACCGATTTAAAGGAATCGGTGAGGCTATTCGGCAACGCCTTGCTTCCACAATGCTACTACGACGGAAGAGAATTCTATACAGGAGATCTCGCTACGGACAAGCTCCCATCAAACCAAAAAAGACAATTTCTCAACCTACAGTTACGTTACCCCTTGTTCAGCAGCAGGCCGCCGGCGCACTGGAACAACCACGCAGACCCGATGCACCTGAAGTCGCTGCGGAGTCTACCCAAACCATTGTACAATCACTAGCTGTTACTGCTACGACATTAGCCCCCGACAGCTTTAAAAAGGCCTCAGCCCCAAGTATAATTTCAGTGTCGAAGACCGTTTCTCTGGGCGATCACCAGGACCTCATCTTCCCTCCTGCTCCCACCGGTTGTATTAAGCAGAAGTACAAACAACTAAAAAAGCAACGTAAAGAGGGTCACACGGCTTATCTTGAATCTCTCCGACGTTCACTCGATGCGGGGATTAAAGGGTCGAGCCCAAAATTGCTTTCCGAGTTTCACCAGGAGACTTCTGACGCCGAGGCGAAGCTCCAGAATACTTTGGATAAGGATTGGGATAGTTGTATTAGGGCTATAGTAGAAGTGACCTGTCCTTTTTGCTTCTATACTCTCCCAAGTCTGGATGTTGTTGACGAAAAGAAATGGAAGTACGTGTTTGTCACTCTCCGGCCGCGAGCTACAACTTTACCACTTTACTTTTCCTTTGCGGATGCTGATTAGTTTTGTAGGTCCCACGTCAGAGACGATCTTGACGCGTACGTATGCCTGTTCGAGGAGTGTGATACGCCAGAAGAACTATATAACCACAGTGACGAATGGCTTAAACATATGCGCGTACATGCTTTGCGTTGGCGCTGCAACTCGAAATCTCATGATGTGCGTGTTTTCGTCACACGGGATGACTATATGGACCACATAAGCAAAGTTCATAAGGGTGCTTTCACGGAAGCGCAACTCCGTGTACTTGCTGAGAGAAATTCTCGGACAATCGGACCCTTATTTGAATCTTGCCCACTATGCGGCGCCGAGGAGGTCAAAGGGCTCATGGAAGACCACATCGTGGGTCATTTGAGGTCTATTGCCTTAAAATCTCTGCCAGCTTATCAAGACGGGGGATCAGAGAGTTCTAGAAGCGAAGGGGGTAGCTTAGGTACTTCCGGGCCACCGAGTAGAACCACGATTAAAATGGACCCGGAGAGGTACCTTAAACCAACTTTCGATGACGAGGTATCTAGTGCCCTAAAACCATCGATGGACCCATCAACTGATTCTGTTGAAGAGTCTTTGTTCGTTGGGGTGCTGAAATCGGATCAGAGACGTTTCGAATGGGGATTTGTCACTGACGCTCATGGATCATCCCAAAGCATCGAAAATGATTCGATAATTCAGTCGCTTCTCAAACACCAGCATAAGAGGCTCAGTCAGGGGAGCAGACCGACCATCCAGCGGAGATCCAGCCTTTCTTCAGCAACTTCGGGAACAATAAACGAACAGAGAGGGGTAGTCTTTGACGGTGACCTCCAAAATGCTTCTCTAGGAGGCAGGGAGGCCGTAGTTGAGCAGCTACTATTCGATAAAGGAGCCGACATTAACGCTAAGCGCGGAAAGCGTAATAATGTTTTTCAAACTGCTGGTACAAAAAGTACTGAAGCTATAATTCAATTATTATTTAATAAAAGAGAGATTTAAAGCTAAAGGCTTTTAAATACAAGGCGGGTCATATGGCCATCGACCAATCCTGTCGCGTGACTAAACCGGAACCAGCTCTGCGCCAAACGCAGCTTTCCCAGCTCTTCCGATGCCATCTAGGGCACGAGAATTACGAATCGAAGCGAACATCACGGGAAGGACGGTACAGACCGGGAGTCTGCAGGCGGTTGACCTTTGAGATACTCCTGGTATTTTTCTTCCTGCTCTAGAGCAGCTTTGTATATGAACTTGTCTCCTCTGGCATCGCCATAGAGTCCCGTACTCCAGACCTACGAGTCACAATGCTGGTGCCCGTGCCAGAGGGTCTTTGATGGGTTAGACAGCGAGGAAATGAGGAAAACTTTTTTCCTTTATAGATTGTCAAATGACACAAGTGTCATTAAACTATATCCAAGCCGAATCATTAGACTTTGTGAACATCAGGGCAGGTTAAGTTGGCGTGAGGTTATTATGATATAGTCACGTGCATGATACAATATCTCTTAACTTAAAAGCAATCGTCGAAGGTTGTTCCTCTCCCCTCAAAACTCCAAATTATGTGAATTTGTAATTACCTGTAGGAAACGATACGTGTGGGTTGGCCATAAACGCGTCGGGGATATACATGTCGGTCACAAACATGTCGGCCACAAATTTGTCATCCACAGACTCGTCGTCTAGAAGCTTGTTGTCTATAAACTCGTCCACCACAAACATATCAATTTGGACCGCGTGATTATCTCCAAAATCTAAGTGAAGAGTTGACTCATACTGCATCTTGTTAGGATTGATCAAAGAACGTTGATTGATTGATTGATTCGTTCATACCCGGTTCCAGCCTCCTATATGGTGGCTATGCCAGAGAAACGCAGGTTGGCTAAACCACCAAGGTGTGTTGGACTCATGCAACGCACCCTACTTCACCATGCCTCAGCATCACCAGTGATGCCCTTCCTGCGCGTAGCCTGGCTTCTATCTACGCATATATACATATCCGTTGACAGAAGTGCTCTGTTTGTGACTTTGGTATAAGGCTCTGACTCAGCGACCAACTGTACACCTGTGTCTGCGGTCCCTAGAACCTGATGGGCTACGGGCACAACGAAGCCATGTTGCAACTCCGCTGGCCACAGCAACCGTGATTCCATGAACCCCCTGGTCCTCACAGGGAAAAACCTTCCCAACAACGTTCTCTCTCGTCCAAATCGCCCCTTCCATACTGCCATAACTCCAAACCCCAAAAGACCCTGACTCCCCCCAAAATTGTGTGATTGTGTGTGCCCGGTATGGGCCAAGTGCCTTCAGTGTGCTCTGTAAATTGATGATGTCGTTTTAATGAGGATTCAAGAATCTGTCAGGCAGGATTGCAGTTGCAGGAAGTGGTGATGCTCTTCCAGATTCATAGAATTATGTATACTGTGTATAATGTTACCGCATCTGAGATCGGGTGGTTCAATTGAGGCTGTGTTGAGGTAGGAAAACCCTGAAGAGTTGCTGCCGGCTTGCAAGAACGCTTCACTGCAGTCACCTTCCTCCTATGCTGATCATCGCCCGTGATCGCTCTCCAGCACAATCCCATCTGCCACTATGACCGGAGCCGCGCGTGAACTGTCAAGCCCTAAGGATAATCCGAGATCGAGCCGCAGTCGCTTTCGAGGTTGCCGTCGCCACTCTCAAATCCATCGTCCTACTGGCCACGCTGTTATCTTGAGCATGATGGGTTGGCAGGCGCATGATTCGAACCTACCAGCACAAGCTGTCTTCCTCGACTCTGACCGTGAGAAGAGTATACACAGCAGGTGGTCACTAGAGGGGCGGTGCCAGCTACCTCTCCAGCCACCCTGCTCAACTCGACAATGTAAGGTTTTGAATGCGCGCAAAATAGTGCTGGGAAATTAACAGCAAGCAGGCAGGATTCTAGCCACAAACATCAGCCACGATATACCCCGCGATTTTGAGCCGCAAATCCCTTGATCACCACCCCTTGGTCACCTTCCCTTGCTTCTCTGTGGTGACGTAGCGGCCCGCATTGGTACATTTTCGAGTGCAAACACTGCAAACGAAAGAGTTCAAAGCCTAAACACAACATCGCCTAAATGAGAAGGAAGATGCAGAGAGAAGGGTAACAGCGTCACAAGTAGTGTGGAAATTTTGATGTGGGATTGACCAATAGTCTGGCGGTTACGGCGAACGTAGGATTAGTAAGCGTGCCAGTAATTGGAAAGTACATTCGAAAATACTTAGGTAAAGCATTGTGATAATTTCAGCCCACCACCCATTATTCGGCTTCTACATCTCACAAACTGTAATCTTGAATGTGGATTTCCAAGATTGTGGTGGTTGACATCCCAGTGATCTGTCGGGTATCGGAGCTTGAATGGGCCAGACCTCAAGATAAACCTTAATCCAGCCAACTCTATGAATGCTCTGACAGGCAAACACAGAGCCTTGTGGAACATAACTGTTCAGCTGACAACACCACCGTTCGCAACCTGATGCATACTCTCTATAGTGCTCAAATCTGCGAACAGCCTTGCCCTCGGACATGGCGGGTAGCCGTAAGTCAACGGTCTTCCGAGTGACCGGCCTTCCTCTCGATAAGCCAGAGTCAGACGTCTAGTCGACACTGGCAGAGACAATTCGTGATATCTTGACAGATGATGAACTACAATACGAGGTGGATATTACATGCACTCCCACGTGCGATGGAAGCCAGACCTTGACTGCCCTCGTCAAATTCAAAGGTGGCAACCCAAAATTCTTGTCGCTGCTCGAACATGATCCACTCGGTGATTGGCAGGTAGTGATGGGAGATGATGACATTAACTTTGATTGTTATTTCTTCGGCTTTACCCAGCTGTATCCTACAACTCTTGGCATCCAGTCACTGCTGAGTACGATACAATCTCTCTATCAACAGGTGTAACTTTACTAACTTCAACTGCAGCATCATTGCTATCACGGGCCTCGACGGACATGCGTATGGGTCGTGGAGGGGCAAGGGCAGTCTTGGCCGCATGTGGCTCCGCGACTTCCTTTCGAAAGATCTGCCGAACTGTCGAACGATGATTTACGGTGACAATTCGAAGCTCTCGAGTCATGGCATAAATACTATTATGGATTATGGACGAGAATTCTTGGAAGCGATCAAGAGGGTCCGGCACACACAGGAGGTAGAATGCATCGCGTCAGTATGGTGGAATTGGCTAATATTGTCGTCTGCCAGCTCCGAGAGAGACCGCTCTTTTCTATCGCACACAACTTTGGAAGAATCATACTAGCTTCTGCCCTTCTCGGTCTTCCTGATAGCATGGAGGCCCCAATCCCTGTTAACGCTGATCACTCCCAGATTGTCAAGTTCGATAGTCCGCATACTGAGCCATACGAGACGGCGGTTAGATATTTAAAGCAGTTTGAACAAGATACTAGGAAAGTTGTTTCGGACCAATTTTGTGCGTAACTCAGGACTGTTATTAGCCATTCTCCTACTTGTGATCTTTCATGAACAGTTTAGACCTTTTCTAGAGTTTCTAAAGACCAATATTATACCCCGATTTACTTGTGTCGATCTTGAACCCACGACCGACCGTTCCATTCGATAGGGATACAAAGTTCGTTGGGAGGCGAGATGTCCTTGCAGCTCTAGCATTGCGGTTCTGTCAGTCCAACTCCCACAATCGGGTAGTCCTTGTGGGTTTGGGTGGGGTAGGGTATGACTCGGTTCTACCCTTCATTCCCCAATATCTAATAAGAACATAGCAAATCGCAATTGAATACTCGTATCGGCTTAGAGCGAAGGACCCTCAAGTATGGGTCTTTTGGGTGTATGCGAGTACCGCCGAGCGATTCGAACAAGCATACAGATTTATCGCCACTGAACTTGATCTCCCAGGGTCAGATGACCCAAAGACGGACGTGTTAGGTTTAGTTTCACGATGGCTTAGCGACGTCGATAATGGTCGTTGGCTCATGATCCTAGATAACGCTGACGATATCGACATATTTCACCACACACACGGGGAGGGATCTCAAAATGGCACCAACATGCTGTTCCATTAACCAGTTACATCCCACAGACCACAAATGGATCGGTCCTCCTTACTACACGAGATCAAAGAGCAGCAACGTGGCTCAGCTCTGGATATATGAGCGTCATTCCGGTCAATTTGATGGACTCGAATAACGCCGAGCAGTTACTTTGTACCAATATCCCTGAAGGTATATCAACTAGCTCTGATTGTGCCGAGCTTGCCAAAGAGCTGGACTATCTACCACTAGCAATTAATCAAGCCGCTGCATATGTTAGTGCGAAAGCCATTCGTATGAGTGTGTCCAAGTACTTGATGCTCTATCGTCAAGACGAACAAAGTCAAACCAGGCTACTCGATGAAGAATCTGGGGATCTAAGACGGGATCCTGGCGTTCCTAATTTTGTGATCCGGACCTGGCAAATCTCATTTGACCAGATTAAGCGGAACAAGCCACAAGCTGCGGAGCTTTTGTCCCTTGTGGCTATGCTCGATCGCCAAGGGATTCCCGAATTCCTCCTCTGCGTCCAATACCCTAGTGCTCTCGATCTCGAAGACGCTCTAGCCCCTTTAGATGAGTTTTCTTTAATCACTATTAAGGGCGGTAAGGCCTTTGAGATGCACCGGCTTGTGCAACTCGCAACACGGAAGTGGCTGGAGTAATATGAGGAGGCTGAAAGGTGGCAGGGAGAGGCAATCGAAGTAGTGGCAAAAGCTTTTCCAAGTGGAGACTAGCAACTGGAAGACGTGTGAGACTGTCACCACATGCTCTTGAAGTGCTGAAGTGTGAGCTGAAGTCAAACCAGTCTATGCTTGGGCGTGCATCCCTCTTGTATAATATAGCTTGGTACAGCTGGCTACAGGGTCATTATGAAATTGCGAAGGCAGAAACTCAAGAATCTCTTGCTGCTCGTGAACATCTTCTCCAAGATGATGACGGGAGGATTTTCGATAGTATCGGGATGCTTGCCTTAGTGCTCCAATACCAAGGCAAGTACAACAAGGCCGAGACACTGAACCGGCGAGTGCTGGTGAGGTATGAGGCGGTGCTAGGGCCGGAGCACCCTGACACGCTCACGAGCATGAACAACCTCGCTGGAGTGCTCGACAGTCAGGGCAAGTATGACGAGGCCGAGGCCATGCTCCGAGAAACGCTCCAGCTTAGGACAGAGGCGCTCGGCCAAAAGCACCCCGACACGCTTATGAGCATGAGCAACCTTCCCCGAGTGCTTGACAACCAAGGCAAG
>JAAMPI010001233.1:0-17343 GCA_013054445.1 Cudoniella acicularis
ATTTTAAAAGTTAGGGTGAGTTTTGGAAAAAGTGGGCATCCGTGCGAACCGGGCATTGGCACGGGATCTCGGTTAGGGACGTATTTGCAAGAAGGTGCTATATTCACGAAGAAACTAAGCTAAGGAGAGAAGAAGAGAGGTGGCCCCGAAGGGGCCTTATATACAGGAGGTGAGTACTGGCAAGCGAGGTCACGTGATAAGGGGTCAGGGNNACGTGTCGNAGCCTCCTGTCGNATATAGCGCCACACTGTCTGAGTCTCTTTAGTCGTAGGACTATACGTTAAACCAGGTCTATGACATTAATTAACGTCTCTCCTTACGTACCGAGACGCCCCCTATAACGAGACAAATCGTAGGTACTTCGAGTTTAAGCGATATAAAATCTATAAACGCTCTATAATTTCTATCTATTTTTAATTTAGTTATATTATATACCTCTTTTAAAGACTCCTAACCTATCAATTCTAAAAATTATTATCGCGTCGTCGCCGCCCCTTAAATTTATAGAGAGCTACCTTTTATACTAAAATAAGACCCCTTAATATACGATAACACTATTAAGTTTTTATTATCTTTTAAACGTATAGATCGATTAAACAGATATATCTAGGTTCTATTATAATACTAATATACTACTACGACTCTTATAGCGGCTAGGGCGTGGCCTATTATAGGACGTCGCTATAAAGGATAATACCTCCTCTAGTTAAGCGAACAAGGACTCTAGTCAGCGACGGTATAGTTATAGTAATCTCGGTAAAATAATATAAAATAAAATCTATAGCTACGACGTTTCTAGCTACGCGAACACTGCCGGAAAACTCTCGTATGCCGGTACTCTCCGACTAAAGGTAAAAAGTAGCCCTATATATAGCCAACAAAATCGGCCGTCCCCTTTTTAAGGAAATGCTTCTATATAACAAACTTCTAACTTTTCACTTCCGGCTTCCACTTCTTCTCTCTTTACGCTCTATAGTATAGCTAGGAGCGAAATCGGTGTCCTGTCTACCTAAACTCTTTTAAATAGTTCTAAACGTATAGACCTTTTATCTTAAGTGTCACCTGATAACCGGATATATATTTAACCGAAACCCGAGAATAAGGCAGCCCTATTTAGGCATAGCTCTAAGTAGAGGATCAAGTTTCTATTATAAAAATTTAAGAGGACCGTGTCTTTATATTATATTTAGGCACCTGATTTATCTTAATACCTTACTCGTTAGCCAAACTAGGGGCATAAGTGCGTTTATAAAGTAAGTAAAGTCACGGGAGTGCTTAACTTATGTCGCCGTAAGGCTCTAGCCCGAAGACAACTCTATTAACGAGTTTAATCATAACTCCGAATATATATAGGCTCGACATATCCTTTTAATACTCTTAAATAGATCATAACTATAAGATCTTCTAGTAGATCTCTACCGTCAGTAGGGATGCTAGTACTTCTAGTAAACCTTATTCTACGTCAAATTTTAATGTTCTAGTTATTATAAACATTTTTCGTCCTTACCTACTCTCCGATCTTACTATTATAGTTGTTCTACGTGTTAGTCACGCCGTTCTAAAGAAAGTAAGCCGTTAGAGAACGTAGTTTTTAAGTAGAAACTTATATTAGACTTTAAGACCTCTAATATTATAACTTAGAGGTCTTGATCTTAAGACGTAGTAATATTTTCTAAGACGGGTAAAGACTTATTAGTCCCGATCTCCGAGACCTCTACCGTATAGAGATCTCGCTATGTCTGCCGTACGGCTAGGAACGTTTTAATAAGAGCGTTGACTAGCTTAATAATGTCCTTAATCATCCTCTTAAAGTGTTTCTTCTCGTATAGCGCCTACTTTACTTTCTGCCGGAAAGGAGTCTTATTCTGCCTTCTGATAGATAGATCGCGTATTTTCTTATATAGAGTCCGATAGACAAGGTCTAAGTCTGTTTGCGTGTTAAGGATCATTAAGCTCGAGTCACTAACAACTACCCGGCTCTTAAACTTCGCAGATACCCTTTTAGTATCGGCAAACAACTCTAATATTTGTCTAAACAACCTCTTAGCCGCCGGCATATACTCTACTAGCAATACTGTCGATTCTAGAGACTAGACTTCTACGACCTCGCTACTTAACCTAACGGCCTCGCCCTATCGAGAAAGTCGGAGTCTCGTATTATCAAGCTTGAGCAAGCTAGTCTAGAAATCTTTATTAAGATTACGGCCGAGCTAGACGTATTTAAAGCAGTCTACGGCGTTGTTAAAGAGGCCGGCGAGGGTAAAGACACCGATAGTAAGGCCTGCTAGTTCTATAGTATAGCGATAGCGTGATATAGGGACGGTTAGGGAGGGCCTAGGAAACTAAAGTTAGTAGACATTCGCGCGTAGCGACTGACGCTAGTTCCTTGATCATACTAAATCGACTAGACTTAAACGGAGAGTAATTTGTCACTCCTCTAAATGCCTTTAAACTAGGCCGTACGTAAGACAGGCCTAATTCTAGTATAAGAGTAGTAGAGTCGTTTTGATTGGCTTCGAAGTAAGTTATTATTAATATCTAGTATAAGATTATAATACGTGTTACTTAAATATCTTATAATTATCTAAGTATAAAATATCGATACTAACCTATTTTATTAATATAGGCTATAAGAGGGGCTATCACGTGGCATTATCGCTATTTTAAGCCTAGCTAAGGTCGCTTAACATCGCGGGCCTATAGACCGTATTTGATTACGATAATAGTCTTTCTAGTAACCTCGATCGATCTCTCGAGGTATATAGCTTATCGCTATGATTCTATTATAACGCGAAACTTCTCTTTTAGTGATAAGCGACTCTTAGGGAACCCTACTACTCAGTATCACTAACGAAGGAGGAAGGGTTAGGGTCTAGGCCGGCTACTACGTCGTATATAAAGATAATATTATTTAGTAAGTTCGTAGAAGGCTTATTTAATTAGATAATAGCTTTACTAACATAGCTCTACTACTATTATAGAACGACACCCGATCAGGACCTACTCGAATAACTATCGCACGCTATTAAAGCGTCCTTTAACTCGTATATAAAGCGACATAACCCTACCTACTTACCCGATACCCGCGTAGACCTCCTCTATAAAATATATAGCTAGACTAACGGACAAGATAAGCGGACAATCTTTTGGCTAAGTAGCTTAGCCGGTACGGGGAAGTCGACTATCGCTCGTACTATTATAGAAACACAATCTTAACGCGGACGTTTAGGGGCTAGCTTCTTCTTCTTACGCGGCGATAGAGATGTCAGTCATACTAGCAAGTTTATAACAAGCCTTACGAGCCAGCTTATAGACAGTATACCCAATCTTCGCTAGTATATCTATAATACTATTAGAGTATATAGCGACATTATAAGCCGATCGCTCCGTAAATAGTAGTATTAGCTTATCCTACGTCCGCTGTCGAAGCTAGATAGTACCGGCTACTAGAAATTATATATTATTATAGTTAACGCGCTTGATAAGTATAGCGACGACGACATCCGGGTCATCGTCTATCTCTTAGCCGAGGCTCGATCGTTAGAGGGAATAAGGCTATAGGCGTTCCTAACGAGTAGACCCGAGATCCCGGTTCGGTATAGATTTAGACAGATAGCGGATAAGGAACACGAAGACTTCGTACTCTATAACATGTCGCCGTCAATTATTAACCACGATATTAGCATCTTCCTCGAATATAATCTCGGAATCGTCCGACGGAAACGTTTTCTAGCTACCGGTTAGCCGGGCGAGGAAATTATCAGACAACTAGTCGAGATTACGTATAGACTGTTTATCTAGGCTATAACTACTTATCGCTTTATCCGCGAAGGAAAACGGTTTATAGCTAAACGACTCGATACGATTCTTAAAGGTAATAGTAGCGCCGTTACTAAACCAAATAAACACCTCGACGAGATCTATATAACTGTCTTTAGTTATTCCGTTTCCTCGGAATATATAGATAAAGAGAAAAGGGAATCTTATAGTATATTTAGACAGATCCTTAAAAGTATTGTCGTTCTCTTTTTACCTCTCTCTACGCACTCTCTACCGAAACTCCTCTATAAGTCGAAAATAGACATCGATCAGACGCTAGAGGATCTATATTCTATATTAGAGGTTCCTAGCGATAAGGCTAAACCTCTTCGTCTATACTATCCTTCGTTTCGCGACTTCCTTCTCGATAAGGATAGGTGTTAAGAACTAGAGCTCTAGGTAGACGAGTAGTAGGCATATTAAATACTAGTCGATAGCTGTCTCTAGCTTCTATCGATATATCTAAAGAAGGATATCTACGAAGTAAATACTCTAGGAATACTTACGACTAGGATTAAGCGTAGCTAAGTAGAGTAGTTCCTCTTTCCGGAGCTTTAGTATATATGTCTCTACTAGGTCCGGTATCTCGAAAAAAGCGGCGCTTAGCTTCGCGACGATGACCAAGTATACTATTTCTTATAGAAGTATCTATTCTACTAGCTCGAAGCCCTTAGATAGATAAGAAAGGTTTTAGAAGGAGTTTATACTATTACGTTTTTAGAATCGTTTGCTTCTATAAGTATATTTCTAATAGAGCAAACGTTCTTACTAATACTATTACTAGTCAGGCGATTGCCCTAGTCTTTCGGCTTTTATCTATAATATAAAGCGGTTTATCCTATTTAATCGGCTAGTTATCGAGTAGGCTCTACTTTAGGTATATTATAGCCTACTTATGTCTATACTAATAAAAAGTATAGTAAGGTAGCAATTTATACGCGATATACCTCTTTAGATACGAAGTTTATAATCAAATTTTAAAGAGAATTAGAATACCCTACTCTAGACACTTAAGGGCTATTCTGACCGGGTTCGTGTTATAGCCTTCTCGCCGGATAGCAAGTAGCTTGCGTCAGTATCGGACGACAGCACTATTAAGCTATAGGATGCCAGGTCCGGAATACTATAACAGACGCTTTAGGACTATTCTGACTAGGTTAATACTATAGCCTTCTCACTAGATAGTAAGTAGCTAGCGTCGGTATCGGGCGATAGTACCGTTAAGCTATAGGATGCCAAGTCCGGGGCACTATAGCAGACGCTTAAGGGCTATTCTGACTCGGTAAATGCTATAGCCTTCTCGCCGAGCGACATATAGCTAGTATTAACATTAGGCGATACTACTATTAAATTATAGGATACCCGGTCCGGGGTGCTATAGCAGACGCTCTATAGCCATTCTTATTAGGTTAATGCCGTAGTATTCTCGCCAGATAGCAAGTAGCTAGTGTCAGTATCAAGTGATAGTACCGTCAAGCTATAGGACACCGGTCCCGGGGCGCTATAGCAGACACTCTAGGGCTATTCTTATTAGGTTAATGCCGTGGCCTTCTCGCCAGACGGCAAACAGCTAGCGTTAGTATTAAGCGATAGCACTATCAAGCTATAGGATGTCAGGTCCGGGGCGCTACGACAGACACTTTATAGCTATTCTTATTCGATCAATTCCGTAGTCTTCTCGCTAGACGGCAAGCAGTTAGTATCAGTATCAGGCGACAAGACCGTCAAGCTATAGGATGCCGGGTCCGGGGTGCTATAGTAGACGCTCGACGGCTATTAGGATACCGGGTCCGGGCTATAGCAGAAACTCGAGGGCTATTCTGATTCGGTTAATACCGTGGCCTTTTCGCCAGATAGGTAGCAGCTAACGTTAGTATCAAGCGACGGTACTATCAAGCTATAGGATACCGGGTCTAAGATACTATAGCAGACGCTCGAGGGCTATTCTTCCTAGATTAATGCTATAGCCCTCTTACCAGACGGCTAGTAGCTAGCGTCGGCATCAGGCGACAGCACCGTCAAGCTATAAGATACCGGGTCCGGGGCGCTATAGCAGACGCTTTAGGGCCATTCTTCTTCGGTTAATGCCGTGGCCTTCTCTCTAGACGGCAAGTAGCTTGCGTTAGTATCGGACTATAGTACTATTAAGCTATAGGATATAGGGTCCGGGGCACTATAGCAGACACTTAAGGTCTATTCTGACTAGGCTAGGGTTAATGCCGTGGCTTTCTCGCCGGACGGCAAGTAGCTGGCGTCGGGATCAGGCGATAGTACCGTTAAGCTATAGAATACTAGGTCCGGAGTGCTATAGTAGATACTTTAGGGCTACTCTAGCTAGGTTAATACTATAGCCTTCTTACTAGATAGTAAATAGCTAGCGTCGGTATCGGGCGATAGTACCGTTAAACTATAGGATACCGGGTCCGGAGTGCTATAGTAGACGCTTTAGGGCTATTCTAAATAGGTTAATACTATAGCCTTCTTATTAGATAATAAGCAGCTAGTATCGGCATCGGGCGATAGTACTGTTAAGCTATAGGATACCAAGTCCCGGGCGCTATAGCAGACGTTCTAGGGCTATTCTGACTCGGTCAGCGCCGTGGCCTTCTCGCCGGACGGCTAGCAGCTAGCGTTAGTATCAGGTGACAGTACTATCGAATTATAGAACAGCAATTTTAAATAATTCTAGACTACCCTTCGATCTACCTCTATTATATATAGTGTCTATATATTCTATAAGTAATATAAGTGGCGAGAGGCGACTACTATTAATTAATGTCTAATTAGAAATATAAATGCTTTATAATCAAATAATGCCTTAAGGCGATAACAACTCGTAATTAAAGCTATATTTAAGGTTATCGTTAACGATATTTAATAATTAGAGTATTGCCTTCTTAATTAGGCGGCTAATGTCTTAGATAGCTACTATTTCGTATATGTTTATAAGCGCTAAATATATATTAAATAAGCGCTAATATATTACTAGGGACTTAAACTAGCTAGATAAAATATATATAAAGGCTTAACGTAAAGTCTATATATATTAAGCGCGCGTATAGGGAAAACGGGAAGCTGATTCTATAAGCGACTAACCCCTAAGCCTAAGAATCGTAGCTAAGTAAAATATAGCGAGCCCGGGCGTAAACATAGTAAATTTTATCTCGGCTAATATTATATTACTAAGTAATAAAACATATAGACTCTTTATCGTATCGGCGTAACTCTCGGACAATACTCTTTTTCTCTTTAAGTGTCTTTAAAATTTAGAGTTATATTATTTTATAATAAGACGTTTCCTTAAATACTTCGAATTTTAAAAAGACCTTAATAGTCGTAATTAAATAGGGGGGGACAGCGAAAGCGACAATCGGTAGCGTAGTTAAAAAGATTAATAGTATTATTAACCGTACTCTTTTTCTTATTACTAAGTAGTTTCCTTAGAGAGAAATAGCTAAAGAAAATAATATATTAATAAAAACTTTATAGACTTATTAAGAAAAAATTTATAATTCTAAAACTATAAATTCGTCTCGCTATAGGATACGTCTCGCTACGTAGGGAGAGACGTTAGACAGTTTTAAATATCTAGGGGAATAACCTTATCGTAATCTCTTATAAGAATATAGTCATATAGGGACTTTATATTCTATATTAGCTCCTCCTTACTGATCTAAAAACTTGCCCTACCCACGCTCCGGGCAGCGTCGTAAAAGTCTACGGCTATCGACCGAGCGCTAGGAATCGCTAGCTTCGTACTAATAATCAATACTAGCTCCGGGTATATTCTTAAATCATGTCTAGTAGTTTCTAGAATCTCTTTATTATCTAGGTAAGGCTCGCCGTATAAAAGTACGTTAGGTCTTAGCCTACTAGTTTTTAATAAACGCTTGCCCTTTAATATCCGGGCCTAGCTTCTTTATAAGCACCTTTAATAATATAGTAAATCGGAACCTTAGAACAGATATAGCTTATACTCATATACCTAGTTATATATCCCGTATCAGGCTTAATCAACTCGACTATAGAGGTATATCGTCTTAGCGTTAAGATTAGGTAATAGGCGCTCGACGTAATCAATGTTCTATATATAATGCCGAAAATAAGGGCGAGTCCGCGCAAGCTCGTCTATAACCTTATAGAAAGGCGAAGGCTCGGTCGAATCCGAATATAGGCGCTTATATATATTACGGACTATAGAGTAGAAGCTAGTCATCTCGTCGGAAGAGGAGTAGAGAGAGCGGTCGAACGAGGTCTGTTTAGATTTCCGTATATCCTTAAAGGTAGGAACTAGGTAAATTAGTATTAATAAAAGGATTTATAAACGGACTTTAACTTATAACCTATACTAATAGAGATACCGGCCCTACTAATAACGACAATCTTTTTACTCGATCGTACGAGCTCCCTTAATCGGCTAAGGTCATCTAGGGGCTCGCTAATAGTCTAAAGCGATCCTCTTATTTTTAGGGCTCTTTTTCTGATTCGGTACTTCTCGTTAATTAGTCTTTAAATAGAAGCCGTCTGTTTAGGCGAATCTATATTATCGTTAATTATAATTAGCCGGTCTATTCTACGATTAGTAAGGCTTTATAATACTATATCTAGACCTTCTACCTCGAGAACCCTCCGGTAGGGATACCTGCCTCTTTACTGACTTAAAGCCTACGATTATATTATTATATATCTTTTAAGTCCTTTTTAAACTAATATTAGTATAGAGTACGCGTCTATTATCGTAGTATCTTACTAAGTCGGATTCTATAGATACTATCTTCGCGATAAGATTAAGTAGGTAAGGGTGTTTAAAAAAATAGAAAAGAGGCTAGGAGGAAGTAGTTTAGAGGAGAGAGGGTGCTACCTTCTTATACTTGAACGGAGGGTCGGATAGCGTAGCTATAAAACCTCTAAGATCTATCTTACTAATATAGTTATATAGGCACTTTTATACGATGCCTTTAGGTCGGAGGCGTTGATTTGTTAGAGAACGGGTAATGCCTAGGCCGTCAATTTCTTAATCAGGAATCCCCTTACTAGGTAACAATATATAGCGCTCCTTATATCAAACGCTCTTAGACTTGACGACTATAGCTGATACGTATAGGCAGCGACTAACAGTATTCAGGAAGAAGTAGCACTCAGACGAGGACTGTTTCCCTATAGCGTACCTATTAAAGCTTACGTCCGTCGTTCTACGATTACTAAGTTTTACGAGCTTTTAACTCTTGTTTCTATTCTATTCGGGAGTAGATATTATCGAATAGGTCTATAGGCTTCCTTCTTGACTAGACTTCCTAGCTTCCTATTCTATCTATACGGAGGTATTACTTATAGCTGATAAAGTAGGCCGTGTCGTTATTAATATATTATATATAATACGTAATCTACCTTAAATTAAGTATAAGTCCTTAGAAGATAGCTAAGGTATCTTATAATAGCGGAGTTAAACCCTCGACTAAGGCTTCGGCGTCCTTCTAGTATAGATTATACGAAAAGGCACGCCGCTAGGACATAGTATACGTATACTGTCGTAGCTAGTATTCTAGAAGGATTTAAGTAGATTAGCGAGAGTTTAATTAATAGGGTATTACTTAAACTTAACGCTTAATTTTTCGCTATACTCTAGAATCGTGATCAGTAAGATAGATATAACTAACCAAACGTGCTATAAGCCTATAATAGGCTTCGATTTCTTATCCTTACTTATATCTTCGCGAATCCTTAAGCTAGAGCTTTTTCCTATTCTATATTATCTTATCCTGACTTAATAATATTTTAAATTTCATTTACGCGATAGTTAACTCGTAGAGGATAGTAGGACCTTATAGTTCGTAGATAATAAGATATTCGATTAATAGAGATACGAAGCTAATATAGCAGGTACTAGTATAGATAAAGTAATATATAGTAGAGAGTTAACGATAGATAGTATAAAAAACCTATATTAGCGATGTTAGAAGAGAAGTATATGTTTGGTAGGCAGCGTCTAACCTTAGCGCTAAAGCGAGGTACCGTTATCACGTATATTAATTTTTAATCAGAATCGGACCCGGCGAGTTTTAGCCGATTTACGAAGCGAAAGTCCCCGGAATACTAGCGTATTTTTAGTACTTGGCACCTAAAGCCAGTTACGGAGTCACGTGTTATGGTTTGGCACCTGCGCCCTAGAGGCGGCAAATTAAGCTCTAAATCAGTACCTTTAATTCGTTAGAGATAGTATAGTATTTAGTATCTTAAGCTAGTTTCTTTTACGGAATAATAGAAAATATTTAATCCGTACCGAATCTCTCGGACACCGTATCTTCCGAAAGTAGCTTTTATCACGTGTTTATTTTATAAAACTTAGGTCAAATTTAACGCGTAAATACTACTATATAAATCGGCTCTAACCCTGCCTAAAATCTAACCTTCGAGGCTCGCCCGAATATAATACTAACACTTAAATAAAAATCTTTATACTTAAGAAGGGAAGGTATGTTATTAGTAGTAACATTATGACCACACTTAGGCTAGGGATAAAGATAAGGCTAGCGACGAGGCTGACGATAAGGCTAACGCTTAGATTTCTGAGAATCAACCCGTAAGAAGGGATTTCTTTATATGTTATTATTAATTATAATATACCTATGTTTTTAGGCTCGTAAAAGCGGATCCCGCTAGTAAAAGTAGGTATTTTCTATTCTAGTTATTATCTTTTTTAGGGTCTTTACTTGTCCCTCGTCTATAATAATATCTTATCTCTTCTCTAAACTACGTCTAACTAGTCGCCTAGCCTTCTGCTTATATAATACCCTACTAATTAAACGTCCGGGTTCTCGTAACAACTCTTTCTCGAGTAGAAGCAAACAAACCTAAATATTTAAACCTTACCTAAGATATAGCTTATAAAAGTAATTCCGGTATTAAAAAAGAAATACTACGTATTAGATTATTATATATCGATCGTATCCCGGATAGCTAGGTATATGACATCTCGTTTATAGCTTAGACGTGTCTTCGATATAAGGCTAGAGATTATAACTATTATTTTTTATTACGTATCGTAATATATATAAGGTCTTACGCTACGATCAAAATTTAATCTTATAACTCTGTCTTTATAACTTATTATATATCGAATAGTATAATCGAGTCTGTTCTAGATATATCAAGATTTTAATTACTAACTATATGTTTCCTTTACTTTTACTTTAGAATATACGCGGCCGTAATAAATATAAAATAATAGACGAAAGAAAGGAAGGTTAAGAACGTTTCTATTTAACTTTTCTAGAAGAAATTACTCTATTAGGAAGCTAAAGTAATTTAGTTAAGAAATATATTAAGAATTGCCGTAAATAGGGCAAATAAACAAACTATATATTATCTCGAGCGTAATACTAGGTTACTAGTTATACGATTAGAGAGGCTCTTCTAAGAAGCCCCTCCTCGTATAGTCAATAGATTAGTAAAGTACGTATTGTTTCTCTAAAAGAGCCGTACGAATAAGCGGCTTAAAAGGTATAATTTTCCGAATAGCTAAGACTAGAACCCTTTAGGATTTATAAAGACTAGCCTCTATATTTTCGTTAACACTTTCCTATTCCAAGTATATATTTGTCGTACCGCCGGAGTAAATAACCTATATCTAGTTTAGGGTTCCCGTGACCTATAAATAGTCTAACTAAAGATTTAGTATAGGTCTCTTAAAGGCTTACGTAATATTATAATATTCCGAAAATCGAATCTTATTAGAGAAAATACCTAAAAGGTCGCCTAGGAATACGGGGATAATAGGAAAGACACTAACTAGTTTCTCGGCGTTAGGTCGAATTGATATAAAGAACGACTTATTCGTCCCCGATTCTATATACGTATCTTCTATAAGTCGTTTCGGATTACTCTCGGTTAAGGTAGCTATATAACTACTTATAAGCTTATACGACGCTTCTTCTTCGTCGGAGTACTACGTATTAGATCTATTATCTTAAGCTGATTCTAGTATACTTAATATCTCGGTAATAGATATATATAGTAGGTCTAGCCTGCCTAACAAGTTACCTTTAGCCTACTTAAGCGCTCGGAGTTCGATCTGTCTGATATAGCTAGAATATACTTTTTCCTAGGACATAATAATGTTTATCAGTTCTCTTAAAGAGTGCTTCCTTTTAAGGAAGGACTTATAATACTTGTTAAACTTAGTATCTCGATAGAGTAAGATAGTTACTATACTAGTATTCTTTATATCATATAAATCCTTCTATTATAGTCGATATCTTCGCTGATTTTCGTTATAAGTTCCGATGCCGACTAGAGTAATAAATTTAGCCGTTATAGCCTTTTCTTATAGCGTATATCCGCTAGTAGGTCCTCTACCGGCGATAAGCGATAATAGGTCAATAGTCTCGGCGTGTCTCTTAATAATATCCTAGTAGAAGGCTTCCTCCTACGCTTTTTAAAGGCTAATGCCTATATTACCTGCTCCTGACTTTATAATTCTTTTAATCGCTTTTTTAAAAGGTTTCTTTATAAGGTCGTTTTCGGTATACTTTTAGATTTTAGCCGTGTTTATTATAGTCTTTATATTTATTATTTAGAAGCTAGACCTACCGACCTGAATACGTATTTTCGCTACCTTTAGTAATATAGATATTATAATATCTACTATATCTTTAAATCGTAGTATTTCTAATATATTTTCTTCTAAAAAGTAAGTTGTTTAAGAGATTTGACCTAGGGCGTCCGTAATATCAAGCGTTGACGTATCGTCTTCTAGTACTACGTGGCCCTCTACGGCTATATCTAACGATTATAAGAGAGATCTTTATATTAAAATTTCGACTAGTTGTCGAGACTCGTCTACGGAATCGATTAAGCCTAAGCCATCGATTAAGGGGACGATCTACGACTTATATCTCGAGTCTTTCGACTACGCTTTAGATAATCTTCGTTTACGCTTCCGTTTATTTAGTCTATCTATTCCGGTATAGCTTACGACGGTGTCAGATCTATCGGGATTTGTCTGTCGTAATAAAATTCGAGACCGTATCGGAGGAGGAGAAGGTAGTAAAGATAGAGAAGTCAGCGGAGAGGTTAGGGTAGAGGAGAGAGGGGGTGATAACGACGAACGATAAGATATAGGAGGCGACGACGTAGGAGATCGTTATAGCGAAGGGATAGTAGATTTTATAATAATACTATTAATATCTTCGCCGCCGTCGTCGTCGTCGTCGATACTTAGCGGGCAATTAGTAAAGTCACTAGGACGGCCTAGCTTAATTCGATATAAACGGGCTAAAGACTATTAATTCGAACCTAATTACTTCTTAATACTACTAACTAAGTTTAAAAAACATGACTATCTCCTGTTATAGTATAGTATCATCGGTATTAGTAATACTATTCTTCGTAAGTATAGCGCGAAATATGTTTCGCGTCTGCTCCGTAAATCGCGCGGCTCGTAAGGCCGTATTATCTGCTATAGAGGCTATACTACGAGAGGGAAGTGACGATGATGTTAAGAGAAGTGATCTAGTAGATAATAATAGCGGAAAGGAAACCTTACTACTTCCGGAGATATTCTAGAACCTTTTAAATCTTCTAATAGGAACGCGAAGAGTTAAGCGATCAAAACTCTAAAACGGTTATAGAGTTTCTCGTAAAGAGAAGAGCTTTATTTTACTAAAGCCTTTATTATTTTATAAAGTAAATTCTATAATATTAGTTATTTCTAAAAGTCTTTATATCTATTCTAATACTCTTCGCGTTTCTATATAATTATTATAAGGTTAAGACTTAAGGTAAGGAAAAAGCGCGTGTCGGAATTCCTAGCCGAGTCCTAAGTGACTTGTTTAGAGAAAAGAAGAGGTAGAAAGGGATAACGCTATTACTAGCTACTCTTCCTCGTACTCCCTACTTCTAAGTCTTCGATATAAGTTATATAAATAAAGAATCTCTTCCCGAATACGATAACGGCGTTACTTAAAGAAGTTAAACCGATACTTATACCTATCGATTACCTTTAGTAGAGACAATATTCTAAAATACTCGAGATACGGCTATAATATTAAACAAATTAGGCCGGGTAAAAGAGTTAGGAGTCGAAATAGCTTTAGTTTATAAGAGATTAGCTACGAGATAAGGCTCTACACGCGAGATTCGCGAGATTATTAATAGTAGGAGAATTTTACTTTTAAAAACAGAGATATAGGGATAGACGACTAGAAATAAGGCGATAGACATTATTATCCGAAAATATAGATCGTAAACCTCTTAAAGTTAGGAATTTATTATCTTTTAGTTCTTTTCGATCTAAACGACAGCACTTCTCCGCTTAAAGTCAGCGATAGGAACTTATTATCGAGCTTTAGCGGTTTATCGTCTACTATATAACTGTCCGTTATAATAGGAATTAGTAACGGGCTAACGACCTAGTTGTCCCCGCCTTAAATCGGGCCTATTAAGAGTCAAATGTTAGTAGGTAGTAAGCTATTTTTAGTACGGATATCCTTATAGTTATTAGCTTAAAGGAGTAAGGCACTAGTATAAGTAGGTACTTTAGTTTTTAGTTAGTATATTTTTAGGGTGTTTACGATCGCTTATCTACGAAAGAGTCTTATTTCCTTAAGAACTTCTAGTTAATACCTATATATCACAGAATCAAATATTGATTAGAAGGGCTATAACGTCGTAGTATTTATAATCCTCTATTAATTTAAATAAAAGCATCTCTATATATATTAAAAATCAAGATATTTCCTTATAAAATTTCTACCGACGTTACGTCTAATCCTAGCTAGTGTCGGANATCTTCGANAGGAGGGGTAGTCACCTCTAGCCGGCTANTGATTATAATAGCACGTGATTTNCGTNAGGTAANACTAAAAACGAAAGCTATTTTAGGCTACTAAAACTAAAAATAGTTACTTANTACCCGTTAAAAGANNTATAGTAATAAAAATAGCTACTTGCTCGANNGATATAAAAAGTATNACTATAAAAATAGCTACTTGTTAGAAGTAGTATAGTACTAGAACTAGCTACTTNTTAGAAGTNGTTTANTATAGTATTAAACAAGTAGCTTATTTAAAGTATATAATAGTATAGTAGTAGAATTAGCTANTTATTATAAAGGTACGGCAATTATTTTTAGAGCGACTTATCGCCACTTCTAATCTTAGTAGGCTCTAAGCGCTAAGCGAACAAATATGGCTATAAGAGTAGAACCGTAACCTATTGTCGTAACTTTAACTATAAGCTAAAATTATAATTCGAAGATAAGAAAGACTATTACGAGTAGTATAAGTATAGGCTTCTACCGCTAAGGTTATAGAACCTTAGCTTACTGTCTTTTATATAGAAGATATTAAGACGACGTTAATAGATACTATTAGTCTAGATCCTAAAACTTATATTATTAGAGTTATAAAGGATAAGTATCTAGAGAGAAGTCTTTAAGTAATCCTAGACCTCGATATCTAACGTTATCTAATATATATATAGCGTAGGCTAAATAATTTTTTATCTAGTAGATCTTCTACTTTTCTAATAAGTATTAAGTCCTTAAACCTAAAGAGCTAATCTATCCCCTAGTACCCGTTAAGTCTTTAGACTAAAAGTCCTTAGTTCTTATTATAGGATTATCTCGTCCCTTCCGGCCTTTATAGAGTAGAGATTTAGTGCCTCGTTTTAAGAAGCTAGCCGGTATATATCTTTCTAGCCTAAGATAACTCTAATCTTAAACTTTTTTTTAGATTATAGGCCTTAGATTAAAAGACCGCTACTTACGACTTCTATTAAGCTAAGTGGCTAGGAAGGTCTATCTCTAGATAATCTTTTAGATATATAATTAAAGAGTTTTCCGTTCCTTCGTCTTAAAACGTAAATATTATAGCCAAACTCGCTCTTTAGCTCGTCTACCTTTTCTATAAAAGTGATTTTCTTTCTCCGAAAATTATCTATTACGCCTTTTATCGAGCGCTATTAAGATCGTACCTTCTCTATACTTTAAAGAGACTTAGAATATCCTTCTTAAGGTGTTATAGGCTATTTAATATAATAGTTCTCGAGCTCTTTTCGTAGTATCCTCCGATAATCTGATAAAGAATATAACCCGCGTATATTTTACCTCTTCTCGATATATAGTATTAGAGCTATAGAGTTTTGCCTTCGAGTTTATCTTTTTAATTTCGGTTAGCGTTTAACTACGGGAGAGAAAAACGAAGTCTTACTAGATAATACGATATTATAGCTAATATTAATAGTTATAGACTAAAGATAACTAAATCTTTTTTCTAAACTTTAGGGTAGAGCTAACGCTATAATATTAATAGTTATAGACTAAAGATGACTAAATCTTCTTGATATTTTCTAGGGCAGAGCTAACGCTATATAATATTAATAGTTATAGACTAAAGATAACTAAATCTTCTTACTATTTTCTAGGGTAGAGCTGACTATAAAAGTATAATTCTGAAATCAAGAGTAGAGATTCGTAGATAATTAGAAGCTTATATATTTGATAAGGAGGTAGATAGATCTTTAATAAATACTAGGGTCGTGGTTTAATAAAATCCGTGATTGTTTTACTAGCTAGCGGCTATAGCCGAAATAGGACGAGACCCTATTTTAAAAATAAAATTATAAAGTAATCTTAGTTAGCTGTTTTAATCGCTTAATCTCTTTAGCTACTAATACGGTATACGGACTCGTATAGAAATAAGAACTTTTAGAATAGCTTTAGTATTATTATCTCTCTAGTACTATTAACTATCTAGCCTTGTTATATCTCTAGTAGGCTTCTTAGGCACTACGCGCTTCTAAATATCCCGTATAAAAGCGCCCCTACCTTTAATCAATTCTATAAACGAAATATACTCCGAGATTATCTCGACGTTAGTAGCTATATAAAAGGAAATCAACTTTCTTAACCTATCGATATTAGTTTCTAAATCTAGAGTCGAACTATCTAAATACGTATACCGTATAAGATTAATGATTTCTTAAACCTTAGACGTATTAAGGCGAAGCGTGCTTAGCGTTTAGTATAGCTTAGATAGAACTAACATCTTTAGACTATTGACTCCCTATTTTTCTACTAAGACATATAGGGAAGTATAAGTAAGAAAGACCTTACTACTACTCTTAATTAGACTATCGTTTATCGAGGACCTATATATATAAAGGTTAGATCGAGATTCGATAAGAGGATATTTAAGAGAATTAAACATATCGGATATAGATATCGGTAGCTCTAGACCAGACCTATATAAATTAAGCGGGCTATTCTTAGATTTCTTCCTTTTCTTCGATCAAACTTTAAACAACTATTCGTCCTCGGGCTCTAGTGCGGAGGTACGGGGTACGGGAGGGGCTATAGAGGAACGGGGCGCGAAGGAAGATCCTTATCTATCAAGCACTCGAGGCTCTTACGATAACGATTCTGCCTCTATAACCGCTTAAGCCGTAGAGCCCTTCGAGATCGAATAATCTCCTATATAGGCGAACTAAGCAAACCGTATAAATGTTCTTTTATCCGCGTCTATC